>JAOEHY010031792.1:4977-56161 GCA_025447955.1 Psilopsiagon aurifrons | reverse complement strand
CTGACCAAAGAGGTATTCCATACCACAGCACGTCATGCCCAGGATGCAGAAACGGAGAGCAGAGACCCAGAAGGGTGTTGGGGGTGCACTGGCTTGGTCGGGCTGGGTATACGTGGTGAGCTGTTGTATTCTCTTCCCTTGTATTTCTCTTGTTATTATTATTATTAGCGGTAGCAATAGTGGTTTGTGTTATACCTTTGTTACTAAACTGTTCTTATCTCAATCTGTGGGAGTTGCGTTCTTTCAATTCTCCATGTAGCAAACTGCATGGCTGATTTACGGCCTAACCCATGACAATACATATTATCAAATATGATGCGACAATACCTCTATGCAATGCACACATTAAATAATGCATGGTAGAGGTCAGTTTTATCCATTGGATTTGCAGTCAATAGTCCATACCAGTTTCTAATAATCATGCTATTACTATCACATGTTATAACATTTTAGTAAAAAATTATGTAAGACAGATTCTTGTATATTGAAAATAATTATTAGAGGAAGGCGATACTGCCTTAAAATAGCAAATTAATGAGATTCCCTTTGAAGACCTAGTTTGGCTTTTCTCTGGCATAGCTTTCGAGGACTTGATAGCAACCAATAAAAAGGCAGAATATTATTTTCTTATTGCTATTATCTCTAAATTGGTTAAATTGCTGCTGAATAGAGTGAAAGCTACAAGCTCTGAAGCTGAATATTTTGAAGTAGACTTTAATGCAGTGCTGAAACTAGGACACTAAAATTAACAAGGCAACTGTTCCTATCCATAAACCTTAGGTGGATATCTGGTATCTTGTTTGTTTGCAATTGACGGAAGTTGACGAATGTTGACAAACTTTTGAATAGTTTTCTTCAGGACAATTATTAGCAGTGAAAAACAATGGGGGAGGAGAGGAGAGGGAGAGAGATGCAATTTTCTTTCAGTTGATATTCAAGTTTCTTTTGCTTTGACTATCTACAAATGCTGTGGTAGGTTAACCCTTGCCAGCAATTAAGCATCCACCAGCTGCTTGCTCAGTCACACAAAGCCCTTCCTAGTGAGGGTGCTAGAGAGAGTTGGAAGAAAATAAGACAGAAAAATCTTGTAGATCAAGATGAATTCAGTTTTATAAATGAAAGGGGGAAAGAACAGCAAAAGATTGACACAAAGAAAAAGTAATACAAAACCACTTGTCAGCTCCCATGCATAGACCAATGCCTGATCAGATTCTGAGCAAAGCCTAACTTGGAAAAGCTCCTGTCCACCTCCCCTCCTCCCCCCCAAATTTTTTATTGTTGAGCATTGTGTTCTGTGGTATGGAATATCCCTTTGATCAGTTGGGGTCAGCTGTCCCAGAGGTTACCCTTCTCAGTAACTTACCCAATCCCAGCCTGTTTGCCTTGGGGTAGAAGGAGAAAATGGGAAGTCCTTAATGTTGTGTAGTGTTCAGCAATAACTAAAACACTGGTCTGTTGTCAACACTGTTTTAGTCACAAATCTGAAACACAGACCTATAGGGCTATTTGTGAAGAAAATTTACTCTCTCAGGTGGACCCATAGCAAATGCTCATAGAATCACAGAATCATAGAATAGTTAGGGTTGGAAAGGACCTTAAGATCATCTAGTTCCAATCCCCCTGCCATAGGCAGGGACACTTCACACTAAACCATGCCACCCAAGGCTCTGTCCAGCCTCTCCTTGAACACCGCTAGGTATAGAGAATTAACAACTTCCCTGGGCAATTCATTCCAGTGCCTCACCACCCTTACAGTAAAGAACTTCTTTCTTACATCCAAACTAAACTTCTCCTGTTTAAGTTTTAACCCATTACCCCTTCTCCTCTCACTACAGTCAATGGAAATAACTTTTCATTGCCTTCAAATGTAGGATTGCTAGACCCAATGACTAATCAAACCAAGCTTTTCAGTACAGTTGTGTCTCTATTTATGGTTACACCACTTAGATTAAAAATATTCTCATAAAACATACTCAAAATTTATTGCAATTCAAAATCAGATTGCTGCGGCATGTTCAGTGGGAGCTGTTTGACATCACATAAGAGTGAAATACAATGAAATAACACTGATGATATTGGTTGATAAGGGGCAGATAATAGAGAGTTGATGGGAACATTCTGAGCTGGCCTGAAAGGGTCAGTAAACGTGCTCCCTGAAAGGGGAGATTGTTAATCTCATCATCTCTCCTCTTTCCTTGTACATGGTAAAACCAAAGCAATAGAGTTTGTTATGCCTTCGTTGTTACCACAATCAGATAATTGGTTGAACACCAGGCATCTGGTTGCAGGGACACAGTGTTTAAGATATATATCAAACATAATTGTAGCATTGTATAAGGTAGTAAAAGATTAACTAAACAATGAACTTGCCTTATGTAACTGACATATAGAAATCCTATAAATAAGCACGTTTACTTAATAACCTTCGCTACATGCTACCAGAGCTGTAGTCCGTCTATCTTTAAGATGTCCCTGTGAGCTGGTCTCCGTCAGAAAGTGAGATAAAATATTTATTCAGAGCTTGGGATATACAGTAAAGTCGCTTAGTCTCATCAGACAAAACACAGGAAAAAAATGGAAAAAAATATGAGACCCAATGATTATCTTGTGTGTACCAAGAAGCAAATGCTATAGTTGACTTTCTGCATAATTTAGTTTAAATGGGGATCTTATCATGGTTTTCTACTTAATTACATTTTTCAAGCCATATGTTTGCTTTCCTAAATCAATATGTATCTGGGAATCACATGGATTCTCAACAAAACTACAATTAGAAGGACCTGCAAAGCATTATTGTCCTTGCACCACTGCTTTTTCACACAAGTAACTATGGAATTAGTAGGTGTAATCAATTTAACCTAGTTTTAAAGTCTCATATCAAATTCCAGCCTTTTTTCATTCATCTTTCTTTTTCTCTCTCCCCTTTTGTTGGCTTGCACTAGACTTGAGGAGAGAAATTATTTTTTTTTCATGATGAATTCCTTGGAAAGCACTATTACTCACTGACGTACATCTACAGAACCTGGAAGTCTAAGTGAAGGAATTTCCATCACAGTGCTCTTTCCTTGAACAGTGACTTCCATATAATATTATTGATTTACCTGGTGTATGGTGATTCAGAAGTTAGACAGCTCACGGTACAGCTGGTTTAGAACCTGTATGTCAGATAAACTCATATGTGGTTCTGTAGATGGCAAATAGCATGCATCTTCTGCCCTCTAGTGAAATCATACTTACTGCATTTTGTATTTCCTTTCTACATCAATCATATCTTTTTGATCACAAAGCAAAGGAATACAAATCAATTAAAAAAAAAAAAAATAATTACAACTGCTGCATGTAATGTAAAAGCCTGTTTCCAAAAGATATTTGTCAAAAAAAATGTTAGCACAGGTACAGTCTTCTTGTTTTGCAGGGTTTAAGCAAATTGAGAGATGCATCATCAACAAAATGTAGCCTCAAGCCTTAATTTTTTTATATAGCTAAGTACTCAGAAACAAAAGCCAAGTGTTTACAGGACTGCAACATAAACCGTTGTTTCCCTATCGTATTTTTATATAAGTGTCCCAGGCAGAACTAGTGCTTGGAATGGAGAAATATATTTGCAACATTCTCACTTAAGATAGAAAAGACCCCAAAAGTTAATGGAAATCTTTCTGATTCAGAGATGAGTTTGTTTCACACTATTTGGGTAATTTTGGTATCGGCTGTCATCCAGACTTCACAGGAATGGCACTGAATCAGGTGCTGCTGCCATCATTATGGTTATGTTTCTCTGCTTTGAGTTATATCACACATCAACAAGGCCAATGCAGGAGTTTGCACCTGCAGCTAGGTACAGGCTGTTTCAATGTGCTTCTTACTTTTGGAGGCCATCTAACATTTACTTTCTTGTCAGGCTGGCCAGAGTATCTGGGATAGAAGCAACTGGAGAAAGTAGAGAAGCTGCAAAATTGGGATTAAAGGAGCTGCATACATTCAGTCAATAAATACTTGAGTTGAGTTTATAAAAGTCAAATGGCTCTTTAAACTCCTGATAAGCCATTATCTGGTACAAAATCTGTCTTCCAGACAGAGTTTAGTGCCTAACTGTCATGCTATTAACTGTTCATGATAGTGTTTTTTCAAAGAGCCGTTTTGTTGTACTACAAAAGTAAAATATTTTTATGTAATAATTTTCTTTCCAAAAATAGAATTCTTGTTTTCCAGCCAATCCATATTGAAATGACAATTTAGATGTTACAATGAAGTGAAGGTAAAAAATTCAAGACTTCAGATTTTGAATACTTGTTCCTACCTTTCAAAAACTGCTTAACACCAAGATTATTAAAGCCTATTTTTGCAATAGCATTTGCTGTGACTGTGTCATACAAATATAATTATCCCCAAAGAGAGAGGAAAATGCATAAAGCTGATAAATCTCTGTAGGGCTTTACAGGGCAAACAGCTGAGGTCTATAAAACTTCAATTCAAAAAGGTCAGAGAGACAGACAAGCAATTCACAGACACACAAATCACTAGTTTTTCCTTCATGCTCTATGTCCTAGGAGCAAGTGATTTATATAAACCTGAACCTTTCTCTTACAGTGATAAACTATAATAAACTATTCACCGCCTTTGGTTAATATTGTAGTAATGCCAATTTTAGCCCCAGGGAAAGCTTAAAAGTTTAGTGGGGATAGATGAAAGTACCCACGTCATGCCATTGCAGGAGTACTCGTAACAGATAGACAGTTGTTTGATGACTGCAAAAGGATGCAGGAGAGAAAGCAGTTGTAACAAGAAAAGACCCCAGGTGGGAGATCCAGTCTTCATAAGAGAAAGGCAAACTAGTCTAGTGCAGTGTGAAAGTCTATTGGACAATTCAGAAAGTTCAAGGATGGCATACTTTCTCTACCTCGTAGGTAATCCTGAGATGATCTTATCCCAACCCGTGGGAGGTCTCCTCCCCATCCCTCTGGGAGCGGGGAGAGAAGGTGGGGGAAGTGAGCCAGCAGCTGAGTGGTTCTTGTTGCTGGCTGGGCTTAAACCATGGCAACAAATCAAACCCATTTGTTGTCTTTGTAAAGAATATGAAATTCAAATAGCTAGTTCCAGGTCATAAACAAGAATGAGTCTCTGTGAATGAATGTTTGCAAAAAATTCTCACCACTCAGGTCTGGAGCACATTATGCTATTCCCCTAAAAACAATAAAAGAAAAGGTTCCATTTCCATAAATACACAGCAGAGCTGGTACTATTTCACACATCAGGTTTCCAGTTTGGGGAAAGAAGATTGCCACAAGAATAGGCTTGATCCTGTCTTTATGCTGTTCTGTATGTCTAGAGATTGGAAAAGTCATTTGCTGTAAGAAGTGGAGGCATGAAGAAACATTATGAAGTGTCCAAAACAGCTTGCAGCTTTTCTTGGCAGAAGTACTTCTGAGGAGATTCTTCATCTACTCTGCCCTTTCTTCTGCAGTCAAATGAGATCTCCCTTTACCTAAAGAAAGTTGGGGATCTGGGGGGCTGAAGAGTTGAAGAGATGGATGGCACTCTTTTCACTAATCTCTGATTGCGCTAGTATATAGTATTGCTCTATATAAATCATGGTGGGTTTTTTTAATTTCTGTTATTGATTCCAAACCCATACTGCCTTAGTGATTCCCAACTCTGTCACTTCATGGCCTTATCTGAATCTCCCAAGAAAACTTAAATAAGCCTTTTAAGTAGATTCATTGTTATCAGTGTGGTTTCTTAAGACATGTATCAGGTAATTTAACATTAAAGCCAAATGCTCTAGGAGGATAACATTGGTTTTGGCCACTGCATTTCCAATCTCTAATACAGGTCTTCATCAATTAGTAAAATAGACTTATAACATCTAAACTGATTTTTACTATTAGTAATTTAATCTATGATTCAGAAGAATCCTCGATAACCTTCTCTTTCATGATAAAGGACTGTTAATTAAAAAGATGGACACAATTTGTAATAACAAATGGCTATTTGCCAAGTTTCAAAGTGAAGTTTAAGAAAGGAAGGGAAAAAAAGAAATGTTGTTCAAGAGTTTCTGTATGAGGTTTTAAGAATAGGTTCAGGCTCTCATTGACATATTGAGTTTTTGTGTAGGAAAATTAGTAAGTGAGCACAAAGAATAATATCTAGGACTTAGAAGGCTGCTTGGAGACCTCATGGCAGCCTTCCAGTATCTGAAGGGGGCCTATAGGGATTCTGGGGAGGGATTATTCATTAGGGACTGTAGTGATAGGACAAGGGGTAAGGAGTTAAAACTTAAACAGAAGTTTAGATTGGATATAATGAAAAAGTTCTTTACTGTAAGCATGGTGAAGCACTGGAATGGGCTGCCCAGGGAAGTTGTGAATGCTCCACCCCTGGCAGTGTTCAAGGCCAGGTTGAACAGAGTCTTGGGTGACATAGTTTAGTGTGAGGTGTCCCTGCCCATGACAGGGGTGTTGGAACTTGATGATCTTAAGGTGCTTTCCAACCCTAACTATTCTATGATTCAATGAGCTTTCTCTTCCATGTCATATATTGCAGAACCTGTCTCAGTCAGGTGACAGACTTGCAGTCATCACAGATATCAAATACAAATAAAAACAAACAAAAAGATCAATACCACATAAAACTCAACAGACCTTCCCAGTCTATAAATACTCTCTCAGATATGTAATTGGTGGCAGTAAAGATCCATTAGATCATACAAGTCCCTTATATGGGGAATCAGAAATCTCTGTCAGTTTACAATAAAATGTAAAACTTCATGCTGTCCTTATTGAACAATATAGATGCAGTAAATAAAATACTTTTTTTGCGTGATTTTAAATCACTATCACAGTACAAAATTGTTGGAAGCATTTAGTAAAATTCCCATGAGCATACATCTCAGTGAAAAACAGTAAAGACCCCATAATTGTAGAGTAATGTGTTTAGAGATTGTGGAACTGACTTCAGGTTATTTGAAACCAGTAACCGCTAATGCATTTTTGCCAGTTATGTTCTTATATTTCTTTACAACATATACTAAGAGGTGGGTTGGGGTTTTTTTGTTTTGTTTTGGTTTGGTTTTTTTTCTGCTACTTCTTGAAGGATTTTTTAATATTTTTTTTTTTTTTTAAGACAGAGAAAAGCAAAAGAAAACCAACCGTGAAGCAGCAGATAATTCTTGTCAATTCTGTTAATATTATATCAGGTTTTTTTGGTTTATAGTACGCAGTTTTCTTTGCGAGTGTATTTGCCCCTAGTGTATATATTCTCAGAAGAACAGACTTCCTCAATTACTAGTTCCCTGACAGCAAGCATTCTGAATAAAATGCATCTTTCCCTAAGCATTTGTTAGTTTTGGGCACCATAAAAATAATAGTTAAATATAAATGAAATTATACTGGAAGAAACAAGAGAACACAGTGCGGACCTAAGATGAAAGACCCATTGATTATTCAAAGAGCATATTGCGCCTGATATTGCTGTTAGTTTCAAATGAATTATTTTACTTCATGTTTCCTGTTTTATTTCTGCAGCCTTCAGTCCTGTAAGGGAATATTTTCATTTCTTTCTCAGCATGACTTAATTTCTCTTGTGTGCAACATCATCTTAAAGACAGAGTGAACACTGCTAACCAGTGGGAATGTATCAATTTTGTATTTAATCTGTAAATGAAGATTAATGAAACAATGTCCATTCATTTCAAATAGCAAACTAAAAATGCTACATTCAGATAATGAACCAGTGCAGATGGGAACATCTCTCAATCTACTGTAAAACTGACTCTTCATTCCACTGCACAGCTAAGTGCAAAATTTGAGCTGGGAATAGGAGGGAGTGAAATTGAGCTTCAGTGTCCCCCCTCTGGAGGCTCTGCCTTCATCTACATCCCACTCCTCTGCTTCCAAACTGAAAAACTTAATCTTCCTGCCCATCTCAGTCTTTCCCTTCATAGTCCATTACAGAATATGCTTCCTGACACCTGATTACTGCAGAAATGCTTCACAGAAATTAAAATCCACGTTATCACTTTGAGTACAATCTACTGCCCTGATTGAAGCCTTCAGGCCAAAACAAATTGAGATTGATTAACCTTTTACTTCACTCTCTCAGCAAAACAGCAGTAAACCACAAGAAACATATGTTTTCAAGGGAATTAAGACTCTTAATTCTTAAAATCATTTTTATAAGCTTCCATTTTATGATGGAAGGCTTTTACAAGTTTAATATATAAACATTAACTATCTGCTATTTATAAGATTCCGGGCAGCCCTGCAGAGAAGGACTTGGGAGTGTTGGTTGATGAGAAAATGAACATGAGCTGGCAGTGTGTGCTTGCAGCCCAGAAAACCAACCATACCTTGGGCTGCATCAAAAGGAGCGTGACCAGCAGGTCAAAGGAGGTGACCCTGCCCCTCTACTCTGCTCTCGTGAGACCTCACTTGGAGTACTGTGTACAGTTCTGGTATCTTCAACATAAAAAGGACATAGAACTCTTGAAACAAGTCCAGAGGAGGGCCATGAGGATGATCAGGGGGCTGGAGCACCTCCTGTACGAGGACAGGATGAGAAAGTTGCGGCTGTTAGCCAGGAGAAAAGAAGGCTGTGTGAGACCTCATGGCAGCCTTCTGGTATCTGAAAGGCACCTATAGAGGAGAGGGACTCTTTCTTAGGGACTCTAGTGAAAGGACAAGGGGTAATGGGTTCAAATTTAAACAGGGGAAGTTTAGATTGGGTATAAGGAAGAAATTCTTTATTGTAACTGTGCTGAGGCACTGGAATGAGTTGCCTACGGGAGTTGTGAATGCTCCATCCCTGGCGGTGTTCAAGGCTAGGTTGGACAGAATCTTGGGTTGCATGGTTTATTGTGAGGTGTCCCTGTCCATGGCATGGGGGTTGGAACTAGGTGATCTTAAGGTCCCTTCCAACCCCAACTATTCTATGATTCTAAGATTCTAACATTGCAAAATATAGGCTACCAAAAATTAGCACTATTAAAATTATATATGCGAAAATATTTGTCTAAGCTTTGAAGTATTTGGTTGAGTTGACTGCTTTTAAATGGTCCCAGATTATTCTGTAGCATGATTAAATCCTTCCAGTCTACAACTACAGTACATTTTTCTTCTTATTTAATACAGGATACACAGAAATAAGCAAAGATAGGACTTTCTCATGTGTACAAATCGGGATATTTGTTTTCAGGTCACCTTTTCCTTCAGCACCTGTTAAAGTTTTGGAAACTATTATTAGAGATTCATGTTAAGAATTAAAATTCTCTTCTTCTATCTGGTTGTGGTGTCTATATGAGTAGATTTCTGTACTAAAAAAGGTAAAAATGTCCATGCACAAACAAAGCAAGAAGACTATGGCCATTCCATCTCTACTTGAACAAAATGTTGCAATAATCCTGGAGATGCCCAGATGTTACTTCCTCTTCCAAAGGAGAAACTGCTTTAGCAAAGTAGTATACTGGTATGTGTGACTCGTGTACAGGACGATGGCCAAGGTGAGAAGCAACAAGAACTTGCTTTCAGCCCCTGGAGCAGTTCCAGCTGAATTACTATCATAGATGATAAATTCAAAATGGCAGACTTCATATAGCAAAGTTTTATGTCACTTATGATACGGATTACTGAGATTTAAAGTGACAATGCAAGATTCAGGAGATTATAAAACTGACAAAATGCATTACTGAAACGCACCAAAAGCACCTATTTAGTGACTTATTTCTCTTCTATGAAATCAATGGGCAAACTCCCACTGAACTAAAGAGCAGAAAAAGCCCTTAATGCTTCAAGTTAAATGTTGCTTAAAATAGGGGAGTAGAGTGATAAAGCCCCTTTCACACTTCTTCCCCCACAACCAGATTTTGCCTCACTCCATTCATCATGCCAGAAAACCATTTTAGAGAAATAATTTTTGATAAAATGAAAAAAGGAGTGTGTTAGGTAATCTGCTAAATTTGTACATTTTTTGGGGGGGAAAGACAAAAAAAAGGGGGGAAAGATTTAGTTGTTATGCATGGCTCAAAGATTCTTGGCATTGGAGAAGTAATTAAAAATATTTCTGGACCATCGCTGTTTAAAGGCTGTGTGGCTTTGTTAAATGAGATTTTGCTCTCATTCTTATTCTTATGAAGCAAGTAAAATAATTAAATTTAAAGAATAACCATTCTCAACACTGATACTCATTGTGGCTATTTCACAGTCAGTAAAAAACAAAGCAAAAAAAACTCATGAGGAAAACAGGTTGCAAGGCTTTATGATGTCTTTCCCATTTCTGGTCATACAGAAACTTTAGCAATCTATCAGTTCCAACTTAAATTGCAAAGAAATGAACAAACCCCAAATGAATAGTTCATTCAGTTCATTCCTATTTTATTTGTCCATTTTTTTTTTTTTTAAGAAGATTTAAAGAAGGCAAAATTAATGAATGCGATCCTTTAAAGTCTGAAGATCATTTTAAATGCATTTGATGTTCAAGTCCAGCATCTAGCATTTTTGCGGAGTTCAGAGAAAGGACATGAGCTTCTGCAGACTGAATCTAAATCTTTATATATCACTGACATTCGCAGATGCTTTTTCTTAAACTTCAGTGACACTTTGTCACATTTTTACATACCAAATTCCTTGTGGGTTATCATTCTACAGTGATTTATTTATTTTGCAGTTGAATAGCAAAAGAAATAAATACAGCTGGAAAAATGAAAATGGGAAATGTGGTTGCATAAGGGATTGAATAAGTATTTGGTTAGCAGCCTGGACATGTTTGGCAGCCTTGAATTAAAATATTGGGAACAGTAACTTTCCTGTGCCTTTAAATAAAGTAAACCAATTGAAATGGCAGGGGAAAATTATCACCAGTTTTTTTTTTTGTCTGTGTTTTTGTAGGTTTTTTTATTGTTGTTTTTTTTTTTTTTTTTCTAAAGAAGTCTTGGTTACTAAATATTTTATTACTGCAGCTCTAATGCAGGAATGGTAAGTATTTGACAAAGATGAGAAATCTGGGATAAAGGAGCATCAGGAAAACAACAGTTTCTAAGCGGGAGGGACAGCATGTTAAGGGGGTATGACATGGTATATTGCTTGCTACATTGTGCACCCATTCTGCACCTGCAGTTGGTAGCCATAGTTACATAATTGCTGCATGTTGGGCCTGGGACGGAGTGACCCTCTTGAAACAATAAAGAATTCATGATCACAGCCAGATACTGGTCTTGTTTGAAAGATTGAAGGAAAACATTCAGGACTGATAGTGTTAAAGGATTAGTTATTTGGCACCTTGGCAAAGTAAGCATTCCATTACCTAACTTGGCAATGAAACTAACTTCTAAGGTGTCCTGACGTATTATAATGAACTATCTTCATTCTAATCCTGACAATTACATCAGCAGGTCAAAAAGACCCTGGCCCAGGTGAAGACTCCTCCTCTGAGCAGGCATAGCGATCAGAAGGAATGACACATCAAATATTATAATCATACGTACATTACAACCAATCACTGTAATTGAGAGGGAATTACCATGTAACATTTGCATATAAATGTAATGAGAAATCCTGCATTGCTGTGGTTAACTTGTGGAAAAGTCCACGAGGCACCCAGGCCTGAATTAAGCACAGTATCTCTCCTGAGCATGCTTTACTGCACACCAGGCACAAATCTGCTTTTCAGAAAACAAAGCCACAGAAGAACAAGATGAAGTAGCACCAGGTATGTATACCAGAATGTTTTTTAATTTTTAACTGAAACATGCAAAAACATCTTTATTTGATTGTTCAGATACAAAAAAAAAAAATCATTATAATAATTTTCCCTGGTTTCTACAGTCATCAGCACATTTAAATATGAAAACATCCATGGGCCCTGAAAGAACCGGCAGATGTAGTTGCCAAGCAATTATCCATCATATTTGAGAAGTAGTGGCAGTATGGTGAAGTTCCTGCTGACTGGAAATGGGGAAATATAACTCCCACTTTTAAAAAGGGAAAAAAGGAAGAGCTGAGCAATTACAGGCTGGTCAGCCTCACCGAGGTGCTCAACAAGATCATGGAGCAGATCCTGCTGGAAACTGTGCTAAGGCATATGGACACTAAGGGGATGACTGGAGACAGCCAACATGGCTTCACAAAGCGTAAATTGTGCCTGGCAAATTCGGTGGCTTTCTATGATGTGCCACAGCATTGGTGGATAAGCAAGGTGCAACTGACCTCATCTACCTCTATCATGTCCAAGGCATTTTGCACTGTCCCACATGGCATCCTTGTCTCTGAATTGGAGAGACAGGAGTTTGATAGATGAACCACTTGGTGGATAAAAAATTGTCTGAATGGTGGCACTCAAAGTGTTGTGGTCAAGGTCTCAATGTCCAAGTGGATACCAGTGACAAGTGGTTTCCCTCAGGGGTCAGTATCGGGACCAGAGTTGTTCAACGTATGTGATGGCAACACGGACAGTGGGTTTGAGTGCACCCACAGCAATTTGCCTACAACACAAAACTGTGTGGTTCAGTCAGCATCCTAGAGAGAAGGGATGACATCCAGAGGGTGCTTAACTTACTTGAGAGGTGGGCCAACACAAACCTCATGAAGTTCAAAAAGGCCAAGTGCAAGGCCCTGTGAATGGGTCAGGGAAATCTCAAGCACACCTACAGGTTGGGCAGAGACTGGATTGAAAGCAGCCTTGCACAGAAGGACTTGTGTGTGTTGGTTGACAAGAAGCTCAACATGAGCCGGCAGTGCGCACTTGCAGCCCAGAAAGCCCAACATACGCTGGGCTGCATCAAAAGGAGAATAACCAGCAGGTCGAGGGAGGCCCAAGTGAGACCATACGGCAATTATCCAGTACCTAAAAGGGCTTACAAGAAATCTGAGGAAGGACTGTTTACAAGGGGAGGTAGTGATAGGGCAAGTGGGGAATGGCTTTAAACTGACAGAGGGTAGATTTAGATCAGACATTAGGAAAAAATTCTTGATGATGAGGCTGGTGAGACTCAGAAACAGGTTGCCTACAGTAGAGGCCCCATCCCTGGAACTGTCTAAGGCCAGGTTGGGTGGGGCTTTGAGCAATCTGGTCTAGTGGAAAATGTCCCTGCCCATGGCAGGTGGACTGGAACCAGATGACCCTTCCAACCCAATGAATACTTAACTAAATACCAAATTTGTCAGAAATAAGCTGATAAATAAGCCAGAGGCTTAAACCCCATTTGTAAATTTATGTAATTTATGAGTTTAGACCATTTTAACTCTTAAAAGCAGGATCTCAGGCCTGCAGGATGACCCAAGACTGATATTACAAGGTGTCTGTCTGCTGCATCCTTGTCCTGCTCATCTTTTCCATTCAGCAATTCTAATGTCTTTGCATATTGCAGTGAATTCCAGATGGGCTCCTTTTTCTCCTTGGGAAAAACCTCTTTTCATTACTTCTGAAGTAATGAAAAGTTACTTCTGGACCCTCTCCCTGATACTAAGGTATTCTTTTTCTCTCCAGGAAGCCTGCAAATCACTAGCAAATTCACTGTTCTGCCATTTAATACAAAACTTCTCCCACTTGTGCATGTTGCTTTGATCTTAGGGAAGCGTAATTTCTCCCACCCCTGACTCAGTGAAAGGCAGTGAAGGCAACGCAATCAGGGGGGTTTCTTCCCTAACCATCTTCTTCATTCTAATAAATTATGCATTGTACAATAGGCATACAAACAAATACATATACACATAATGATATATATGTCCTCTATAACTGATGAATTGGTAGTTGATAAATTTTAATATCTATCCTTACAAACAGTACTTTAACCACTAGGGTAAAAAATATAATTAAAAAAAAAAAAAATAAATTAAAATAAAATAAAATAAAATAAAATAACTAAAATAAAATATAATAAAATAGAACAAAGCTAAAGGAAAATAAATGCTTACAAATGTTATGACCTAAAGAACAGTAAACACTTTGGCTTCCAAGCATTAATTTGGAATCCCATGATTTTTCAGTCTGACAATTTTGCTTAAGACCAGTTACTGTCAGTGCATACAGCAATTAATCTCCAGAGTGTTTCTGGAAGGCCAGAGAAAGTGGAAAGGGATCTTCTTACATTCATCTGCTACTAAACACTTGCATTTGCAGCCCATGCAAGAGAAGCCCAGACCTCTGGAAAGTGACAATTTCTGTGTATTTAAGGCTAGGCCAAGAGATGTGGTCTCTGAGTAATTGTTTTGAGCAACATCCAAAGGGCCACAAAGGAGAGAATTTGTTTTTGCTTTCCATTGGACAACGTGCCTTATTTCCTGAAAAAGGCAAACCACCCTTTTCTTTTACCATAATCACTTTGGTCATTATAGGCTTGGCAAAAAGAAAGGACATTCAGTGACACGGCCAAATAGGAGGCACGTGGGGCATGATGGCTGTAGAACACACCATTATGTTTTGCTTCTGGAGTCTGAGGGGTACAGCACATGCTCTTGTTCTACACTAGAATCCTTCGGCTCAAGACAGATGATATTACAGAAAATGAAAATATTTACAACTTTTCTTCCGTGTGCTCTACAGGCACAGTTAAACAATTGAGAAAGAGCAGGAAAAAGACTGACATGTGAAAGGTCTGAATCTGAGACAGTCAATGAACCCTCATTTATCATGTTTCTGTATGCTGCCAGTATAGGTAGGTCATGTCAATAAGAAATGACATTTCAAGGGGAGTTCTACATCTTATAAAGTACCTACAGTAAACACCGGGTAAGCATGTGGCAGGAGGTGCAGGAATCTGCTGCCATTTCCAGGGATGTGGAGGGAGAGGTGGAAAACCTGATGCATTCTCCTGCAGAGCTCAGACAAGATTGCCAGTGGGCTGGTCAATGTAAGTAAATGTTGCATAAATGTGGACAATGGTTTTAAAATATGCTTAATTCAAGTAATAACAGCAGAAGGAAATATGTCTGCAAATAATTTTATCTGCCATACCTGAATTTTATTTGCTATGGATAGTAACACAACTTGGACAATAAAAATCTTAAGTAATTTTTCTCCAGTGGTCAAAAAGCTGGTTACAAACAAAGCCAAAATTCACTAATTATTGCCACACAGAAGCAAGTAAATTCAGGTTCCCCTTGGGTACTGTCTTCACAAAATATGACAAGTACCATGGAAACAGTAGAAGTTACTACAAGATGCATGAGGATTACTGTTTAATGAACTTTAGTTTTATTTATACCTACATACAGAGCTTTTAAAGCACATTTTCTTCATCTTAACCGTACCTTTTTCACTCTCTCTAGTTATGCCACTGCTCTATTTTATTTCCTCTCAAGGGGGCATTTTCTCTCATCAGAACACCATTAATTAGAGTTTGTTTGCAGCATCAGCTGTCACTCATTATGAGATTCTAAACTCCTGATAAAAACATTTTTCTTTAATTCCTTCAGAGCCTTTCTTTTAAACCCTTAATGTTCTATTTATCCCTTGTTTCTTACTAAGAAAATAAGGTGGTTGTAAAAATGAGGTTATTCTTTTTTCCCTAATGTGTGTTTTTCAAAGAATATATTGTCAGTGCCGTGCTTACATAATGAAGTCTGTTGTTGCCAAGCTACTGTTTCTTACAGAAGCAGATGCATATAGTTTTACTGAAGAAGAAATAAGTTATTTTATAGTTGTGAAGCCGGAGAGTGTATCAAGAACACTCATGACACAAGAGTCAATTTGAACCAACAATAAAACAGCAGAGAGACTGTGGGTAAGCTGAAAGTCCTCTTCTTACAAAAAATATATGCAGTAATTATTTTTGTAGTTATATATATTTAATTAGTACTTCTTAAATCACCCTAGAAATAAAAAGTAAATAAATAAATTTGAACAATAGTGATATTTTGGATCAGAACTTGTTTTTTTAGAACTGAAGAGAAATCATTGCCAACGATGGAAATCTTGTCAGATGTGGTAAGACTTTACATTTTATGGCCTGAATTACAATTCCGCTAGTATAAGTACTCCTCATCCTCTAACAAATTTTCAGTAGGCTGAGTGTCACATAAGAAATAACTGCTGGGAGCCTAAGTTTAAGTATCAAGAACATTAATATTTCTATTACTTTTTGTTGTTGTTTAATCCAGATCTTTTTGTGTCAGTTATTAGCGATAATGAGCTCAAGCTCTGAGCCTTGGCATTAACTGTGAACCTACATTGAAGATATAATTGGAAAAACAGCTTTTGCAAGCTATATGATGGAAACGTAACATCTTGTCAGAGAACATGTGAATCTGAAACAGAAGATCAGGGCACAGCTGCTGTCCTGGAGTATTTCCTAATGAGCAGATATTGGCATGTATTTTAGCACCTGATCTTTTGACCACAATGATATGCAGGCTATTTTAAAGTGCATCTTAGACCATAGATCACTCTTTTTTCACAATTTTCTATGCTGTGGAACTGCATTTCAGGAGAATAATGTACCAAAGAGGATCAGATGCTGTTCAAGATACTATTTGTCAGTGACATGGACAGTAGGAATGAGTGTGCTCTCACCAAGCTGGGTGGTTTGCTTGATATGTTGGAGAGAAAGAATGCCATCCAGAGGTACCTTGACATGCTTGTGAGGTGGGCTGATGACAATCTGATGGAGTTTAACCATGCCAAGTGCAAGATTGTACACCTGAGTTGGGGCAATCCCACGCACAGCTACAGATTGGGCAGAGAAGAGATTGAGAGCAGCCCTGTGGAGAAGGACTTGGGGGTGTTGGTCAATGAGAAAATGAATATGAGCCATCAGTGTGCTCTTGCAGTCCAGAAAGCCAACCATATCCTGGGCTGCATCAAAAGGAGAGTGACCAGCAGGTCGAGCTAGCTGATCCTGCCCCTCTACTCTGCTCTCGTGAGACCTCACTTGGAGTATTGTGCGCAGTTCTGTTGTCCTCAACATCAAAAGGACATGGAACTGTCGGAACAAGTCCAAGGAGGGCCACGTCGATGTTCATGGGACTGGAGCACCTCCCATATGGAGACAGGATGAGAAAGTTGGGGATGTTGAGCCTGGAGAAGAGAAGGCTGCATGGAGACGTCATAGCAGCCTTCCAGTGCGTGGGATGCTGGGGAGGGACTCTTCATTAGGGACTGTAGTGATTGGACAAAGGGTAACGGATTCAAACTTAAACAGGGGAAATTTAGATTGGATATAAGGAAGAAAATCTTTACTGTAAGGGTGGTGAGGCACTGGAATTGGTTGCTCAAGGAAGTTGTGAATGCTCCATCTCTGGTGGCGCTCAAGGCCAGGTTGGAGAGAGCCTTGGATGACATGGTTTATTGTGAGGTGCCCCCGCCCATGACAGGGGTCTTAGAACTAGATGATCTTAAGGTCCTTTCCAACCCTAACTATTCTATGATTCTATGTAGTGCAGCATCTTTGAATGTGCTGTGTTTTCTGAATGCAATTTATATGTGCCCTTCTTCCACAAATATTATTTTCTTGGATGTTAGAAACTCTGCATTAAGTAAATTGCTTCAGAAGCTCAGTCCCGAACTTCAAATACTGCAGCTCTGTGTGTCGCAACACCTGCATCTTTTTTTTTCTTAAGTCTAGCCACAGAAAATTAGTTTCACAGGTGAGGTCATAAAGTGAATCATGAAAACAGTCTGGATTCCTGCCTTAATTTCACTCTCAGCTGCAGGAAATATAGAGAGCATATATACATACTGATAAATAAAAGGGACAAAGAAGCGTATTTAAGCATTTCGATCTCTGATCCTCAGCATTTGAGACCATGCCAGCTAGTGTTCTCCAAATTAAGCTGTCTGTAAGGTGTTAAAAAGATGATGCCTCTTGCCTCATTGCCAGGTTTCATTTCCATAATCCTTTGTTATTAACCAACTTAGAAGGGTGGGATCAATGCTCTATAATGATCAGTATAAAGCTCTCCTCAGTGGCTATTCATGAGAGTGCTGGGCAGAGATTTCTGCTTCTCAGATAGTTCAGGAAAAACAAGAGGATGAAGTTCCCAGTCCCATCCACTTTGGCCAGTTGACTGACAAACCACCTCTTAACAAAGAGGACAAGGTCTTATTTCACATTTCATAAAATAGTGTAACTCCTTGATTCACACCACTTAAAAGTTAAAAAAAAATCTAGCCACTGATTTTAGACTGACAAAGGTAGTCTTTAATAATTTAGTCCATTGCTTTTGACATCTATATTAGTAGAAGAGTGCTATTTTCAGTATTGTTAAGGATTTCAAGGACAGAAAAAGACAAAAAAGTGGCTGTCTGAAAAATTAGTGCGTCTGTGATAGTCATGCAGGCATTTGTTGTGGAAATATTGAAGAGAAACCTCTTCTAATAAAATACATATGTAATTACTGCACACAAGCTGATTTTATTAACAATCTGTATATGACGGATGTACATCACTCACTATATGTTAACATTGTAGTAAAACAAACATGAAGCATAACTGTAGACTGTCAGATTCTTTAAAAATCACAACACAGCTTTTAATCTTCACAGTCTGATATGTGGGCCAGCACCTCAACACCACTTCCATGCTGCCAGATTTTTCCTCAGGCAGAAGAAACAGAGATATCACTTTTAGCATTTTTTTGTGGTTTAACTCCAGTAGGCAGCTAAGCATCACAGAACCAATCACTCACTTCCCCACAGTGGGATGGGGAAGAGTTGGAAGAGTAAGAGTGGAACATTTGTGGATTGGGAAAAAGCTGCACATGCAAGCAGAGCAAAACAAGGAATTTATTCATCACTTTCCATGGGCAGGCAGCTGTTCAGCCACCTCCTGGACAGCAGGGCTCCTTCAAGCATAACTGTTACTTGGGAAGACAAACACTATCATTCAAAATGTCCCCCCTTGCTCCTTCTTCCTCCAGCTTTTATTGGCTGTGTCCCTTTCCAACTTCTTGCATACCCCCAGTCTACTCAGTGATGGGCTGGTATGCAAAACAGAAAAGGCCTTGACTCTGTGTAAGCACTGCTCAGCATGTTTTGTTATTGTTTTATAATCAGCACTGTTTTCATCACAAATCCAAAACATTTCACCTTACAAGCTGCTATGAAGAAAAATAACACAGCCAAAGCAATTACAGCACTTAAAACAGCTGGGCTTGTATCATCACTGCTGGAGCTGAATTGGATCCTTATACTCTGCAGTGTATTTAAGCCATGTTCCTACAAATGTATTCCTATTAGTTCTGCAGGATCACCTTTTAAGGCATCCAGAACAGTTTCCTACCCTCAGTCTGATAGGATACTTTTCTTTATACGTATAGTTACTGTACTTTTCTCTCTCCAGCATAGCAATGTCACTCTGCACTTGCTCTGTTCTGTGCATCTGTTAGGAAAGTGTTATATAGCACTGCCACCCAGGGGAAAGGAGACAGGCAAGCATCTGTCTATGTGTGCTTGCGCACAACCAGAGGCAAAGCCTGTCATCAGAGAGCACATTCCTCTCACTACAGGTGGCAGGAGAATGATTGAGTGACTGGCCCTTTGAAGGATTAATGAGCTGCCTAAAAATACAACTATATCTGTTGGGAATGATAGGTATAATAACTGCAGATTACCTTGGTAAATGGTGTTGAAATTATGTTTGCTTGTCACAATGTTTTTCTAAATAGCAGTTCCTGCTTTTAAAGACCTGAATTTGCACAGCCACACTGAATTGAGTAGTACAGATGGGGTTGCAGGCTCATTCAGAGGCAAATAGGTACCTCCACACAACAGTTCACCTTTTTCTTATGTAGATGCACAAGACTGCTTTATCCAAACTATTTCAAAAGCAGTCTACTTTTCCCTATTGGTGATAGGGGAATTATAGGAAGACTAGGTCAGGCATAAATGGAGATCCCTAGAGAGTGACAATAGGCACAGGTTATTAAGGCTGTGATTATGCTGTCTTTCTCAGAAATGCCTAAATTAAGCCAGCAGATATAATTTGGGCCTTCTATTGATATTTTGTTACAAAGTCACCGAATTAGGGTGCAAATACTGTAGACTAGAAATTGGTGAAAAAGACTGACAGCAACTAGTAGCTGGACCACCAGCAATCTATTATTAATGCTACATTTCTTCCAACAGTTTATGAATAGATGTGGCAGAGAGATTGAGAACTCAACTGATGTTTCTCATCCAGCGTCTCCTTTGGGTGTTAGTTGCTCATGTGTCTTTTGTCAATTCCAAGTTGCTGTCATGGAAGTTTATGATGAATTGAAAGATGTTAATAAATTCCAAAACCAGTGACTTAAAAGAAAAATAAAATCTTCTTAGTCATGATTTTCCAGTGATCATCATTTTGTTTGCAACACAGACAAACGAATATTACCTTATTGGTTTAGGATTATAAACTTGAGAAATCTTGATACACTACTTAGCTATCTGACACAGAACACACAGTTTAACAAATTAAGTGCATATATAATTTCAAATCCAAACATTTATCTTTCTTTTTTTCCCTCTCTCAATCCCAGTAAAAAGTCAGTATCACGTCTCTTTATTATTGCAGTAAAAAACAGGCAGTTCTTGTGTCTTCCTATCTAGATCTAGATATGCCAAACAGAAATAAGAATTCTTTATTACACAATCTGAGAAATTAGAAAGAATTAAAGTTCTATCAGCATCTGTTTTAATCAAATGCATTCTTACCTATACATTGGTGATGTATACTCGCACTAGTTTATAATACAGAGAACACCTTTTCCTTTTTTAAATTATTTCTTTATATTATAAAAATAACTGTTAGTATATTTGCAATTCTTCTCATAATGGAAAGTTAATGACAGTGTTACATGTCCATTCAACCACCAAGTGGAGCTCTAACCTAGGAAAAGAATTGGTCATTTTACGACCAGTGCAGATGCCAACAGAGGTTTTTCGTCAAATAAGCTTAAGTAAATAAATTAAAAAAATAAAAAGCCAGCTGCACCCTGTGCCAATTGCACCAGTTTACATCTTCAGAATCTGTTTTGTTTGTAACTCACAGTTTAGTCAAGTGATGAAAAAAAGAGCTCATTATAGTCATTATAGGCAAAGCAGAATAGTGATGGAAAGTAGCGTGGAATTATACTGCAATAGATTGAGGATTTTACTTCAAAGCAATTATAATTAATAAAAATGGTGCTTAGTCCCTTGAATGCTGTGTACATGGATTCAAGTTACAAATAAAAGAAACTGACTTATAAATTGTATGGTAGTTAAAAGAACTGAGCGAATCCTTAATAATGCTTATTTAATTGCCACAATTAAATTAAGAGAGACCTTTACGTATGTTTAAAAGTTGAACAACCTATTTTAGAGGGCCATATAATGTTTCAATAAACTGGGCCAAATTCTAATGATTGACATTCATACACATTTGTTATGTTGATTATTTGGCTGATTGTAGTACATTCTTGTGATTATTTAAATACATATTTGGAACTGAATTATTAACTTAATGGATGGGATATATTGTATTGAATCTAAATTGCTGTTGGATTTTGGTTTTATTTGCTGGTTTGTTTCTTTGTTTCCAGAAAGATTCTGCTTACTTACCTAATTTCTTTTAGCTTCTTCCATGGACAAACTATATTCTGTTTCACTTATCCTACACACATGTGAGGATAAAACTTGAGGCAGATTTCAGTTTGATGGGTCAATTTGTGCACATCAGACAACTTCTCAAAACATGTGTTAACATTCACTCCCATCTCTTCCTCTCTCACTGAAATCAATCCAGAGGTTATGCCGTGCTGAAAGCCATGCTGCAATAGATGTCCCAGCGTGGGCAGGTGGGAGACTATGGTTGACAGACATTGAAAAGAATATACCTACCCTGTGAAGTGTATCCATATCACACAGATAAATATGGACATGCATGTTTGTGGTTCTTAGTGTTTACCAACCTGGACTAATGTGCCAATAGGGTAAGCAGTAAGGGAGGCAGGCATGAAAGAGGCTGCAAGACTATGCCAGATACTGGAGATACTGAAGGGTCTGCAAATTGGCTACTGAAGGGAAAAAAGGGTCCAAGTCAAGTATTGTGAGGCTTGAGGGTTAACCCCATCTGCAAGTGATGTCTGTATGCCACTCAGCTGAAGCTGAGAGGATCCAAGGTCCAGCTGCTGGCCAGCTGCCAGTGTCTAAGGGCAGTTGTCGGAAAGGAATGTGTATAGATTTGATGTGTAGATTGTTGGTGACTTAGAATGAAATGAGCACATATTGCATATTAATCTAGGGTAAAAAAAATAATTGCATCAGAGGGTGGGAGGTGAAAAATCTTCTTTTAAAGTTTCACTGACAGTGAATTTGTGCAATCTGGCTTTACTGTCTTAGTTCTCAATCAAATCTTCAAGACTTTCTTTTCTTGGAAATGTTTTAATGAGAATTTCAATGTATTTTTATGTTGTCAAGATGTAGTAGGAAGCTATGATAAAATATTCAAGTTTCAAGTACTCTAAAATGAGGTGATATTTTCATTAGAGACTGGTCTGTCTCTTTACTTAAATTATACTTTTTAAAAATGGAAATTATTCCTGATTATTGTTGTAGATATAGAGCCATGAGCAAGGGCATGATTTTTAAACTTGCTCAGCTGCAGACAGACATTTAATCTGATTATACTGGTTTTGACCTCCCTTGAGAGCAGATTCACTGCTTGTCCAGTCAGCAAGCCTGCAGGTACAGATGAAAGGCATTCCTAAAATATGATGGAGTCTGTCTGCCTTGGAGCTTTACCACATTCACGAACAGTGTCCACCCTGAGATGCTTGCAGGCACGTCCTCAGAGGCTGCTCATAAGGTCATGGGTCATTACAAACATAGTACAAAGTAAGGTGTTAAAAGAAAATTGCTTTATCTGCTTTCTTTAACATTAGAATAGCTCTGCTTCTAGATTTTTGCTTAAAGGCTATAAACTCTTTAATCCTATTCTCAAATCAAATTAAACAATTGCAAATGTCTCTAACCTTTTTTCTCTGGAGAGTGGAAAAAACTAAACAACAGCAACAACAAAAAAATGTGATTTTGGAAACTGACAAAGGATGGAATTTGACTGCGAATTTAAGTGAAAACAACAGAAATATTAAAAAAAAGAAAAAGAAAATCAGTGACTACGGGAAGAAATGCAAGTAATTAGGCCTGAAATATTTGCTTTGCTCTCTTTATTTACACCAGAAGTGGATTTGGAAGTGGTGTAATTTGTTTACTTTCACAGAATGACACTAACTGATATAGGCCAAGAAACTGTCCCTGGTAGTGTTTAAAATTTTAATATTCAGCAAATTGATTTAAACCATTTGGGAACGTTTTGAAATAAAGTATGGCTGTGACTTCACAATTTAATTAAATATTTGATTGCTCTCCCTCTGTAACTGCCAGATATCTGTAAAGCTAAACATAGAGAGCAATTAGAAAAATCATTTGGGAAACAAGATTAAACATTAAGGGACAGATCCTCAGCTTATGTGAATTTGCCTACTTCCATTAGTTTTAATGAATCTGTGTTGCAGTACACCTGCTGAGCATTCAACCCTAAGAATTTATAAACTCATGGATTCAAAGGAAGACCTTGTCACTCAAAAGAAATCATGTATTAGAACTCTACAATTTTAGCAGAATAGGAACATTTCTTGAAATCACATTATATTTGTATAATATGTACACAGAGCAAAAACTGATGTGACAACTGAGTTCGTTACAGGAATAGATGTAGGATATTCTGAAGTTTACATTATAACATGGGACACAATAACAACTCTCTGAACACAACTGAAAGATTATCAAGAACTTTAATTAATACTGAAAAGTAAAAAATGGGCGTATTTTATTCTGAGAGGTTAAATACATTAAACATGGTCTTAGGCTAGCTTGGTGTTTAAGTTCTTGTCTATACAGACTGCAAATAGCTCACTGACTTCTACATTTAAATTGGTACATTAATTTATGAGTATGCTTATATATTCCTTGCTAAATGAAGACTTTCCTTAGGAATTAAAAAAAAATCAGTGCAGTTTATTTTTGAGTGTTTTGATGAGAAATTGATCCAGTGTAATATCAGAAAAAAAAAATAGAAGGATGATAACAGAAGTATCCTCCAGACATAAGAATATAAAAAGAGTCATACTCTGATTCCCAAATAGTGCCTTTAAGACAGTAATATCATAAGTCGAAACTGGGAACAATATACTGTCAGAAATATAGTTTCTTTTAGCCTCCACTTAGGAGACTTATTATTATAAAATTATCCTGTTCTCTAATGAAGTTCAGAGCCAATGTGATTTTTTTTTTTTTTCTGCAACTTTTCACATATAATTTGAGAAACATAAGGCCCTCCTTCAGCAATTTCATCATCCAGCTAATGCACACAAAATGTTAAGGGTCATTAGGAGAGATAATGGGGAGTTCAATTTCACAACAGTCATTTGGAAAAGTATTAAATTTCATCAAACTTCCACTTATGAAGTGGTCTTTGGCATTAAGTTGCACAATTGTTCCCTGGGATGTACTGGGCAGTTAAGCAGTTCTGAAATACCTCTAAAGCAAAGGAAAGAAGGTTAGGACAGTGGCACATAAGCAAGACACTCAAATCTAGTTTTCAGCTCTTACCTGAGTGTCTGCAAATTACTTAGGTTCTGCAGTTTTTCTCACTAACAATATAACTTCTGTGTATTATCAGACTTGGACAGGAATTGCCCAGAGACTTCTCATAATCCTCTAAAATATATTTCTCACACATACATCCAATTGTTAAGCACCTAACTAACATTAATAAACAAGAGACTTTTAAAATAAGATATCTGATAGTTCTATTAGATTATCTTCTATCAATTAATTTCAAAGTCAGAGTTAAGCAGCCACAGAAATACTGGATTTCATGTTCTGATTATGAAACTCTGCACATTTAGGAGTTTAATTCTGTTTTTAGTTGCTACAGAATACAGCCTGTCTATTTAACAAAAATTAGTTGATCAGGTCAGATTTTAATTACAGCCAGCTAGGTCAATAAGTATATATGTCACACTGATCCATTGGGACATCAAGCCAAAACTGCACTGAACAAATAAATATGCAGTTGAGACAAAATGCTCATTAATATGCATGTGTGAAATCTACGGATATCCTATGTGCAGGAAATTTGCGTGGATTTGTCTTTATGTGTTTATTAAATAAACAGGGCACAAACAGGAAAAACAACAAATAAATAAACCCCAAAGCAAAACAAACCCTCAAATCCTGAAGTAGAATATAGAGTATATATGATGTGAGAGTGTGTGAGAGCAGGAAAATGCCAATTGTGTATGATGTTACTACCTTTCTCAGGACACGGAATGACTGAGTGATACATTACCTACCCATCCTCCTAAGTGCTCATGGAGATGACTTACCTTTTATCATTGTCTTTTATATTGAGTTTGACATGCACAAAATGGCTTGCCTGTTTGAGACTATATATTAATCTGTAGATTTTTCAAAAGTTATTTTATTCTATTCCAGTTGAAGAGGAAGAAGAAATTGCTGGCAATTTCTCCTTTTTTCATTTGAGTGAAAGATACACTGAAAGTAAAAATAAATTACTAAAACTTGAAAATGTGATGGAGTAGCAAACAATTTCATTTTGCACTGAAAACTTTCTTAAAAGAAAGAGAATGAACATTCAAAATATAGAAACTAATGAACAGTCTACACCTCTGTATCGTCTGAAGTAAAGGTGTCTCATGATATGATGAGTGTAATACTTAGAGATAATACTATGTATTTCTTCAATTCTATCAATTCTAATGTCTTCTCTGTTTTAAAAAAGCTGGTTCTCAATTTTCTCTTTCCCTCTAAATGTGAAAAATAAGTTACTAATGCATTCTATGAAGTTATCTTTAAAAAGTTTCAATAAGACAATACAAGCAAGAGAAGTTACCTAAATTATAAGGGGGTTGTGTTCTGGTTTCAGGTTTTTAAGTCAAAAAGTAAAATTTCATAAGAGTGCCTTTACTTCTGTGTAGAAATCTTCCCTAAATGTGTTCCACATGGTAGAATCATAAAATCATAGAATAGTTTGGGTTGAAAGGGAATGTTAAAGATCATTTAGTTCCAATCCCTGTCATGGGCACACATATCTTCAACTAGATCGGGTTGCCCAAAGACCCATCCAACCTGGCCTTGAATGTTTCCAGCAATCAGGCATTCACAACTTCTCTGGGCAGCCTGTTCTTGAATCTCACCAATGTCCTCATAAAGATTTCTTCCTTATGTCCAATCTGAACTCTCATTCAGTTTAAAAACACCACTCCTTGTCCTGTCACTACAGGCTTCTCTAGAAAAGAAAAAAAAAAAAAAAAAAAAAAAAATTATATTTTCATCCAGGAATCACTCTATGTATAAGACCCTGTTAAATTCAATCACTCTATCACAATCAGCCTTCTGCAGCAATCACACTATAACACCCAGCCTGAGCCAGTGTTAAGGTCGTGTGTGCCACAACATACTGCAAGAAACACAAATACTTTGTATCATGTTATAAAGTATTAATGTGGCCAGCAATATCTCAAAATTTTACCAAAAACTTATTAACATATGATCTTAAGGTCCTTTCCAATCCTAACTATACTATGATTGTATGATTCTATCTCAGATCCAAATGGGGTGTTTATGGGCCAATAAGAAATTCAGTTTTTCGAGAAAGTACATCTTGACCTGCATCAGCTTTAGGAAGGTGTAAGGTTGTAGGAAAAAGAAGCAGGAATTCAGAGTTGAAAAACTCATCTTGGTTCCTTCCTTTGCTTCCTCCTTAGTTGGAAAACCCTATGCTAAGAGATATGAGTACAGATCAAGAAATTTTATTCAAAATTTACAAAGATCTACACTAATGCTCATGCCATCTCTTGCTGGCTTTGTATTCTACTGAAAAGATGTATTAGCTGAGTAGACTCTTGTGGCAAGTTCAAGGAGTCCTCCCAGTTCCTGGCAGGATGGGTGCAGCTACTCTATTCTGAACCAAGTATGCCATGAGCAGGGTGGGCACAAGTCACTTTGAACCCTTTGACTCATGAAGCAAGGATTAATACTGGAGTATATACTGATAATAGTACAGCCACAGTACTTATAAATCCCCCTTCATATATTTTTACCTACTTTTTAATTAATTGGCATAGCAGAAAAATATGCTTTCAAATGTCTGCAGTGCTCATATTTTAAAAAATAATATATAAAGTGCAGGCTGCAGACTAAATAGTATTTGTCAACCAAGCTTTTAACTCTGCATTGTAGACTATTTCCACTGAGTAAACCCTAAAGTGAGAAAATGTTTTAACAGAGATCAGCAAAATTGGATATACTGCACTTAATACATTTCTACCTATATGATCCAGCAGTGGTGCGATCAAGGACAGAAAATAGGTGAGCAATGAGAAGCTTCTTAGAGAATTCACACAAAACACAACTTGTTTCTGGTTGGAACAATCCCAGGCACAGCTACAGGTTGGGCAGAGAAGAGAATGAGAGCAGCCCTGTGGAGAAGGACTTGGGGGTGTTGGTTGATGGAAAAATGAACATGAGCCTGCAGTGTGTGCTCGCAGTTCAGAAAGCCAACCATATCCTGGGCTGCATCAAAAAGAGTGCGACCAGCAGGTAGAAGGAGGTGATCCTGCCCCTCCACTCTGCTCTTGTGAGACCTCACTTGGAGTATTGTGTGCAGTTCTGGTGTTCTCAACATAAAAAGGACATGCAACCGTTGGAATAAGCCTGGGGGAGGGCCACGAGGATGATCATGGGACTGAAGCACCTCCCATACGAAGATAGGCTGAGAAAGTTGGGGCTGTTTAGCCTGGAGAAAAGAAGGCTGCATGGAGACCTCATAGCAGCCTTCCAGTGTCTAAATGGGGCCTCTAGGGATGCTGTGGAGGGACTCTTCATTAGAGACTACAGCGATAGGACAAGGGGTACTGGATTAAAACTTAAACAAGGGAAGTTTATATTGGATCTGAGGAAGAATTCTTTACTGTAAGGGTGGTGAGGCACTGGAATGGGTTGCCCAGGGAAGTTGTAAATGCTACATCCCAGTGGCGTTCAAGGTCAGGCTGGACAGAGCCTGGGATGACATGGTTTAGTGTGAGGTGTCCCTGACCATGGCAGGGGGTTGGAACTAGATGATCTTAAGGTCTTTTCCAACCCTAACTATTCTATGATTCTAGAGTACGTTTAGTCCATTACTTGTAATACAGATATAGAAATACTGTTTATCAATTGCAAAGCTTGCTCACTGAGGTTAAGTTCTGAAACTTCATAGTCCCCACCAATCACAGAATGAGTGAATGAAGGAAGACAGACTGATGAAAGGGTCAAAGTAATTCTCCAGCAATTGCTGGAAAATGAAATATTAAGCATTTAGTCCAGGACTGAAAACCCTTTTGATGCATCTTAGAATGCCATGTATTTTTACAGCTGGATTTTAGACTTCGGCATAATAATTCTCAAGAAATGCAGTAGAATACATTTTATCAATCTCATGTTTCAGTGCTAGAAAGAATGTTTACATTAATATTCAGTTTTTCTTACTTATATGAGGTTTTGGGGAGTTTTGGGGTTTTTTTTTTTTTTTTTGTTTTTTTGTTTTTTTTTTTTTTTTTTTTTTTTTTTTTTTTACCTAAAACTGTAAAATGTGTTTTGTGTTTTGATTTACACACCCCACTAAACTTATGCCACTATAGTTGCTAGGATATTTTAAGTGAAAACAGGATTAGATGAGTAAATATATAAAGGAAGTCAGTATAAAGCAGAGCTTTGTTCAGTCATTAATACCCTGAATCAACTTTGGAAAGATAAATGCTCACCAAGGTAGCAATTCTATTTACATTCTATTTACATGAAGATGGATGGGGATTTCATACTGTCTTGGCAATGCTTCTGATGTGCAAAATAAAAATGTAAACTGAACCTTAGGAAACCTCTATCCAAAACTGATGATACTGCAAAATACCTCTCTTGCAGCTTAGTGAATGGGCAGTCCACTTTTTGGCAATGGCAGAATATGCAGCATCACAACACTTCCTTGGAAGATCAACTTTCAATATCCCATAACCTCTCTGTCTCTCTTTACTTATCTATCTGGCATCTGAGTCCTAGATTTTCACTTTTCTAGCAGAAATGACTTCTTCGTTCCAGTATTCCTCCTCTTTCCCTTCCTCCTAGTTAAAGCATGACAGGACTTCAACTGATCAAGTCAGTAATAAAATAAATTAAAAGCATAAACCCTAAGTTTTGACCTGAGACAGGAAATTGCTCTGGCCACTCAGTGACACAGAATATGGTTAATGAAAGATAAACAATGGGAAAGGCAGCTGAAGAAGCCACCTGAATAGATAGTCACAAGATGCATTTCCACCTTATTAGATGAAGACCCGCTCAACTGGATTTTAACAGATGGTCTCAGCCTCTTGTAAAATGTTAAAGTATTCCTTAATTCTATCATAGGATTTCTACTGAAGAAAGAGCTTCAATTTATTGTACTTTTATTGCTGACAGCAGTAGTCCATGGAAGTGTCATTGAAAGCACAGTGAGATGCTAGGGTTACTCTGCCTTTCTGGCTAGGTGCCCACAGACTCAAGGAAGTCACAGCTATTGTAATGGAGAAAACAGAAAGCAAGGCACACAGTACAGCTGAACAAATTGAAAGAAGTGAGCTGCACCCCTGAACAGAATTTCAGCTTTAAAAATAAATTTTGGCATAATGATGAGCTTCTCATGCTTCTGAGAGATCAACACCCAGCTGAATAATTAGGCTGTGGTAAACAGAAGTGCAGCATTTTAAAACAATCAGAAAGGTCATATGCAATAGCCGGAGTTTGGAAACCTTTTTTACCTTTTTTTTCCATGAAGGAGGATGGTGAAACAAGGAAGTATTAGTCTCCTTTGTATTTTCTCAACTCACAGACTGCTGTAGTTCTAAACCACACTCTGTGAAGAGATGACTTTTCAAAGTAAATGGACTGTAATGATTCAGATATGCAATCCACTTAAAAACATGACCTGAGAGTCGGAACTGCCTGCCAGATTTATAGAATAAGTATACTGACTTCAGAGGAATTATTCCTTTTTTGCATCAGCTTAACTGAAAACATAATTGCCCCAAACTCATGCTAGTGTAGGAACATTGAGTTTTGAATAAAGAGCTCTTTTTAACCTTTTGTTCTTACTACTACCCAATCAAAAAAAATCAAAAATACCCATAATATATATCCTTCTGATTCCTGAGTTTTTAATATTGATTAAAAAAAAAAAGGAAAAAAGGTAATCAACAAGATCTTAGACTATTTTGTCAGTATATTCTAAAATTCCATTGTAAAAATGTTTATTAAAAAAACACAGAAGTCAAATTGTTGTTGGAAAAGCATAGAGAATCTCTCTATGAGAAGAACCTTAATCTTGAACAGATAACTACTAGACACAGTCAGTTTAATCTGTACACATATTTTGGCAACAAATACCATTAAATTCCATTTGGCTTTTTCTGTAAGGCTTTTATTAGTGGCTTTTGTCACCCTCACTTCCTTATTAGTAAAATGCTGAGTGACTAAAGACACCAGAAACTCATGTAGATATATTGGTTGCAAAGATTCATTTCAGTGTATATACTGCTACAAGAGTGAATATAGTACAGAGGTCTTTAGTTGAGAAATACGTATAAACTAAGAAAGCTGTTACACTTACCCACTCTCCACATCTTGAATAGGATTTTGGGAGTCTGGATTTTCTGACAGAAAGTCATATTTTTCATTTAAGTGGTATGCCATGGTATTAGGAAGACTTAAGGCACTAAATACAATAGAGAAATCTATGCAATGGTACATCTTTAACTGTTAAGAATTAACCAAAAAATAAACCAGAGTTTAGCCCTTCACACTAACTGAAAGGAACAAAATATGCTTCATTGCATCTGAAGGCTGCAGTCTAGGAATTTGAAATTCAGTTGTTCATCCACAGTTGAACAGTTAGAACCAAGGGGTTGCAGGATACTGTTGTTATAGTTGGGTGTCATCTCCTGAAGGAAGAAATGTTTGTGTGCAAAGAATGACTTTCCAGTTGGTTACTTCAGAAACAGGAGCTTGTCACCAATAGATTTTTGGTAATCACAGGACAGATGGGAAAAGACCTTCAGAGCTATCTGGAACAGCCCCCCATTGAAAGCAGAGCCAAACAGAGAAAGGTGCTTTAGGCCATCTCAAGCTGAGCCCTGATGATGCTCAGGTATAAAGATTTCACAACCTTTCTGGGCAGCCTCTTTGTGTGTTTGAACTTTCCCACAGGGAAATAGCTGTTCTAATGTTTAATTCAAACTTCCTGTTTTTCAGACTTGTGTCTGTTATTTCTTATCCTTCCTCTATGCCCCAGTACAGACATGGAGCACCTCTCAAGGGCAGGAAGAGAGGTGTTGAGAGTGAGAGCAGGGCAGTGACTCAGCAAAGGATGTTGTCCCATGGAACCTGTGCAGGAGAGCAGGGCTTGTATAAGAATGATGACTGAGGTCAAATGGGAGCCTGATGTCCAGGCAAATCCACAGTGACTAGGCAAGCTTGAGGCCAAGCTAGGAACTGAAGTCTGGCATCAACACAGCATCTGCCCAGGCCCAGCATGCTTGGAATGTAGCTCAGGCAGAGACCAGATAGGAGTGTTTGAACTCAAATGCAGCTTCCAGGCAGAGTGGGAAGGCCCGGGTGTCTTCTCCCAACCTCTTTCATCCTGCTTTTCCCCATGTAACCCATTCTTGCCATACCAGTGCAGGCCTGGGGCACTACAGCTCAATCCTGGGGTAGGTGATCTGAAGAACCCATCACACTTGCAGCCTTCACAGGCTTCATTAGCACCCATCAAATCTTGCAGCCTTCTGTGACAGCCAAAAGTTTCTAATGCACAGTGAGTATGTTTTATAGCAAAAAAGTACTTAGCTATGTGCTTAGCATTTCATTCTGATTAATAAGAAGATTAATTAAAACTAGTTTTGGATAAAGAGCACAGCAGTTAATCACTTTTTGATGAATTATGAGTAGGATATGAATAGATTAGCTCAGATCAGCTCTCTAAAGTTATGAGTTATAGAAGAGAAAAAAAAAATCAGTAGTCCTTGCCCATGAAACTAAACAAAGAAATTGAGACTGGGCTTTTGCAGGGGAAACTGTGAGAAAGCTACATTAGTAAAATTTGCTAGCTAGAGTGCAAAAACTTAGTCCACCAAATTTGGAGGTCCAGTTCAGAGGGAGATAATTTCAGCTACAGACACCTTTTTTATATAAAATTTTATTGTGTTAAAAATAATTTATTAAAACCAATTATTTTAAAATATAAAAATAAATTAAGAATCATAAGACTCTATGAAATATTTACTTTAAAAAATAACAGAAAGCAAAAATATTAATATTAAATATTAATATTAATTTAGGAATTCATTTCCCAGGAGTACATTCTAGGTGATAGCCACTATTTTTTTCTAGTTATAGCCACTTGGATCTTTTGGTTAAGAATGATTTAATCATAACAAACAAATTTTCTTGGGGGAAAAAATGAAAAATATTAAATTCTTGAGATTTTATTTCTAGAAAAGCATTTCCCACATTTTGTCTGCAGATGGCAGCAAATATTTACTAAACGAAGGAGCTTTTCGAGGAAGATTCATTTGACGTCATACTTTTAGGAATATCAAGTTAACTGTCATGCATTTGATTTAGAAATATAAGTAATATTTAGATGATATGTCAAATACACATCTGAAGGGATTACTTTAATTAATTTAATGTGCTTTCCTCTTATGATTAAAACAATAAAATAGGTGGATGTCATATGTAGGAACAAATATACGTCGTTATGTAGCTTAGTACGAGTAAAATAAGTTGGGGTTTACTTGAAAAGAGAAATTGAAAGCGCAGGATTGATGTTACTAATCAGCTGGTTAAGTTTCCTTTGTCACAGGTGCCAGTATTTCTTAGTTCTGCCATTTATACTATTCCCATATTTGGAAATCTCCCCTTGGTCATCAACCCATTACATACCGTGCAAACATAACAAGAAGATCCTACTGTTCAAGGTCATTCAGGGAAGAAATATACTTGCGAATTGGCTGAGGTGCTTTTGCTTTTAACAAAGAATATTTTCTTGAGTGGAGATTGGATTTCAAGTACACCTTCCAAAAAGCAGGTATAGTTTTTAAGGCAGGTTCCAAGACTAAGAATACATAGAACTACAATTACAGTTATAATTTCTCTGTCAGATAATTAATAGAGTTATTTTCTATGGCTTTTTGGTGGTTTTTTTTTTCTCTGCAACTGAGCAGCTGAAGTTCACAAATGTGCTTTGGAAAATAAAATGTAAACTCTAGGTATAGTATTAGGCTCATATTTTTGTGGCTGCTGCTGCTGCAAAAAAAAATAAGGAAGATGTTGGACTCATTTACATAGGAATATTTTTTCTTTCCATAAAGAAGGCACTGTAGGGCATACCACTGTCCTTCCTGCCAGCTAACCACACTGATGCTGAAAGTTTGTAGCCGTTTGCATATTCCTGGACTGTTCTATGATTCTGTAAACATTAATATGAGGAAACGTTTTTTCTTTTTTTCTTTTCTTTTAATAACTGAGATATTTGATCCCATTCTGTCACTAAAATGTCAAAGGAATGTGCATTAAATCTGGAGTGGGAAAAAATCTTCCCAAACAAAGAATTTCTTGACATAGTCTTGATACTTTCAGAGCTTGTCATCAATCAGTATAATTAGTTGTATTAAGAAATACTATTTTAATATAATTTTATGGATGAAAAAAGCTAAAAAAAAAAGTTATGATATAGTGAATTTCAAGATAGTGACTTCTGCTGATCTGCTGTGGCCTAAAATTCACTATGAAATACTTTCTTAATGTAGATCACTGTTAAAATCTTTAATACACCTCAGTAATTTTTTTCTCTCTTCATTTATAATACTGGTTTTCTTGTACCAACATTCTTCAACAAAAGCTTGGATTATATAATCTTATAAAATAAAAGCAGGTTGCATAACTTCAGATATCATGCATTCCTTTAAAAATTATTTATTCCTTATTTGTTGTTACAAACAAAAATTTGCTTCAACTGAAGTTTCTTCATAGCTTTTTCTGATGCTTAGAAACATGGAATAGTTAGGTTTGGAAAGGACCTGAAGATCATTCAGTCCCAACCACCCTGCCATGTGCAGGGACACCTGACACTAAACCATGCAACCCAAGGCTTTTTCAAACCTGACCTTGAGTACTGCCAGGGATGGTGCATTCACAGCTTCCTTGGGCAACTCATTCCAGTGCCTCACCACCCTCACAGTAAACAATTTCTTCCTTAAGTCCGGAGTTTTTAACACAGAGTTTTTGAGTTCCTAATAAAACTTTAAAAAAAAAAAACCACCACAAAAGCACTGAAAAAAAAAATTAATCAAAATTCTATAGACTATAATCTACATAAACTTTTTTGCCTATTCACTCCTTTGAACTTTGTGTATGCTGAGTCTGAATTGGTATTGCTAGTTCTATTGCAGTAGCAAACAATCAAGAGTTCATGCAATTCCTATGTAGAGCTGATTTTGATTTCAGTCTTAATTTTCTTTTAACACTTCTTTATTTCTGGTGTGATATTGTATATCTAATTCATAGTGATGCATCTTTATAAGCTTTTTGTAACATTGATTTATAATAAATTTAGGGGGGACGAAAATGACTGGCCAATATTTCTGCTTTATAATGTGCACAGTGAAACTGAGTACAGAAAAATTAGAAAATCACTGCCTGAACAGGTGTGTATATTAATACTGCAATTCTAAAAAAAAATGCAACAAAAATTCCCTGGGCAGCTGCTAGATAATCCTGAAAATACTTTGATTTTCTACATCTTTTCCTGTTGAATGTAAAAGGAGAAGCTTCCTAGTTGTCAAGACAATTCCACCTCTGACCATGCCTGGGTTTGCCCAAGCTTAAGCATCTAAACTCCTCTCTAGCTAACTTCAGTTTGAATACACAAGTAAGTATTCCTCTGCTTAGATACCTTAACCTAAGTTAAGTTGTAGCGAGAAAGTCTGTCTTCGAGGATTTCATGCATGAAATATTTACACTTCCTCATCTAGCAGCTACTTTTAGATCATTATTATGGAACTCTTAAAGAGGAGTACATGTATGCACAGGCAAAACAGGCCTCTTAAGAGAACTTCATAAGATGTTCTTTGGAAACTAACTGCTGACTGACCCTACTGTTTTTTGAAAGAAGACACTTGTCTAGAAATCAGTTGGTCAGGATGATATATTACCTGATATAAATGATCCAAGGAAGGAGTATTTGTCATTTACAGAAAGCAGTTAGCTTGTTCAGGCTGAAGTGGTTTTTTGATTACTGTTTTTACATTTTTCCATGATAAAAGATTTAAGGATGCACAACCTAAACTAAAAGTTCCAATGTCTTAATCTAGTTATTGGGCAATGAGGGCTCTTTGAAATGCAATAGATTAGAGCACTCCAAGAGTCAAATTTAAAAAGAATTTTGCTACCTAAATAACAAATATATACATAAAGATATAAAGTAAACAATAAAGCACAAGATTTTTAACTTTTTCCTCTCTGCATGGGCATGAGCCTTCACACCATTAAAAGTTGTCTCATGGACATTAAATCAGGATTTAATGTAACTCAAAACCAAGAATGATTTAATGAAAATATTACCCTTCTTGCCCTTAAAGTTCAGCTTTTTAATTCTAGCAGGAGCATACGAAGCAAGTGAACCTTTACTTATGGTGACTGGCATCTTTTTTCCTCAATAAAATAACAGAAATCATTAAAGCAATTGCATTTATTCACTTGCCTAGAAGGCTTTTGAGGACTCTTTTTTTCACTTCGAGAATTTTCTTTCCAATCTGATTAAGTCTGCAGCTGTGCTGTTTTGTAACTGTTGCACATACATCCAAAAACTAGCTATTAGAAAGTGAAAATAAAAAATTAATCTAACATAGAAGCATCCTGTTACTTTACAATGATCTGTGAAGCCTAGATTTCAAGCAGGTTGCTGAATGATGGTTTCAGATATAATGACTCTGGAACATGGAGTACAAAAATGTTGACATTCAGCCTCCCTGTATGAATGCAGGAACTTTCTGTTGCATTTGTGTATTTAAACTGTCCCAATGCAGACCAGTTTTTATAATTTTTTCTTAAGAAGTACTTATATCATATTGGTTTTTGCTATGGATTTTATTATATAGCATTTTAAGTTACAGGAGGGGTTTGGCATTTAACTCAATATCAGTACCCTGAACTTCTTAAAATATAATGATGGATAATAAATTGTAAAACTAACAGCAATACAAAAAAAATGCATATGAAATGATGATAATTATCTAGCATACTTTGTTGCACCAAAAGAAAAGAATGGCGTGCTGTGTAACAGAATCAGCAACACAATGAAGGTCCATAAATTCATTTATATCAAATATTATTTCATTATCTAATATGTACTACAGAAGACTATATCCCATTACCTGTCAAAAACACAAAGAAATTAAGGATCAATGGTTCACTTTGTTCACAGTAAAGCATAATCATAGAGCTTTTTCACAAAGAAAAAAAAAACAAAAACATTTTTTTTAGTCCCCTAAGATCTTCTTTCTGATTGTTTGCTTTCCAATCGAAAGCTGCTTACCTATGATGTTTTACTGAAAAAAAAAAAAAAAAAAAGGGGGTTCTCTTTAATAATTTGTAGAATAAAATTATGAGTTAGAAGTATCAGGGATTTTTTTTCCAGTTTCCATCACTGTACTCAATAATAAAATTCCCAGTATTTCATCCACCCTATTTGATAAAGACCTCAAACTTTCTCATACACTGTTAAAATATCTCTGTCTTCTTTTGCGTATGCGTGTGGTGTGTTTTTTTTTCTTTATTCAATTTTGTATCTGCTAGTAATGCTACATTTATAACCATTTTTATTTTGACATTTATTGACCTAAGGATTTCATAAACTGCTTCAGTTTAGTATAACATATATTTAGTAAGGCATATAGTACATTATAGCAGATATTAAAGAAGATTTATACCTGATCTAAACGTCTTCCAATTTTTTTTCAGTTTACTGTAGTCCTCATTTAAAAATCTTATGCAGCAAAAAAACAGAGACTATACGAAATAGATTTACTGTGATTGTCTGCCCTGGCATGGAGTCTGTGAGCATAATGTTATGTGTTTCAGGGGTTTTATAGGTTTTCTTGGTTCATAGTTTTTTATTTTTACAAATTCTCCAAATCCATGAACTTGCAGTGTAAGGATATGCATCCATTGTAAAGGTGCAACTTTGTCCCTGGATCAGGCAAGAGCAGAGATGAGATTTTGATTCCTATCAATTTGTACTTGATTCTCCCTTTGCTTCAGGAAATAGTAATAAAGCAGGGGATGGTGATGGGAGAGAATAGTTCTTACCTTGGATCCACTGCACACTTTGTGTTTTCCTGCAGTGCTGTCTCATAGGTTTTATTTGCATAGACTTTCGCATTCCCTGCACATCAGCCCATTAAACCTGATTTCCCTCTACCAAGAGCTAACAGAGCTGACTTATTAAAGGATTCCTCTACAGTGTCTGAAGTGGAGGTACAGGTCTGGTATAGGCCTTCAGTTTGCAGTCTGTTTATTTCCTTCTTCCCTGTTGAACTATTGCTCTCCCAGCATGTAAAAAGTGTAGAGAAAAACTTGGGTAAATGAAAATATATTCATTAGAAATATAAACCTTAACAATTTCAGGAATAGCAAACATTTCTACAGTATTTTGTATAATCAGATTAATGGTTTGGTTCCTCGTTTTCTCTAAGAAATTAAAATGCTAATTTTTAAATATTCATTAATATAGTAACTAATTTTATGTCTTAGTATTTCCTGTTATGACCAAATAATTCAGAATTAATAGTCTTAATTAGTGTTTAAGTCATGAACGACTGATGAAGATAACCAATATAAGCCAATGTATTTCCACCAGAAGCAGAAGTAAATTAAATCTAATGCTTTGTCCATACAATGCAAGAGAAAAATAATGTGTTATGTATGTAACTCAAGTCCCCTTAAAGCTTGTCCCATACATGTTTCTAGCAAAATCTCCATTAAAATTGTTGTAAAGGTACTATCCATTACAAATGACTAATCATAATGATTTTTTTTTTTTTTTTTAGATAAGAAGAGCAGTCCTGTAGAACTTAAAGAAAGGCTTTGTTGATATTCCTCTGGCCAGTTAGTGACCAATCACTGTATGAGAACACTGCAAGGTCCGTGTTATACCAGAGGTGAGCAAAGCCTCAGGCTAACGAGGAAGAAGAATCTCTACGGTCAAGTACCCACAGTCACAATGAGCAACATATCAGGTGTTCACAACAGAAGATTTTCATATTCCTATAAATAGAAAGGTTCAAACACTGATGCCAGTGCCCGTGCCCATGTAGAATACATGGTATGTTTATGCTGCTAAATAAAAAAGTGTGAGGGAATGAGCTCAAGCAATATTCCCTGGTGATCCATACTGCTTAACTGTAAGCTCACTCTACCACTCGTTTTTTAACTGCTCCCACTAGCTCTCTCAGAAACAAACCTCTTACAAAAGGAGCAATGCCCCCAAAAAAGAGAAAAAAAAAAACCAAAACAAACCCACAGAGGTGCATGTTGGCCCTGGGGCAAGGAAGTATAAGCTGCTTCTCTTTAGTATAGTAGTGTAGGCATGACCAGTGCAGCTGGTGCTTGAAGGATACATTAGACTTTCTCCAAACAAAATACTCATGTAGTGGAACATATGCAGCAAATCAGTGTGTTCTGAGTGCCTGGACCTTCTATTCAGTAGGTGTTACTATTACAAAGACCACACTTTAAAGAATATATCGGTCTAAACAAGACTAATCAATGTAATCTCAGCAGACCAAATTGCTACTGGCATCCAAAAATCCTTCACAAATATTCTGACTAAACACTGTTTTAAGTGATGCTAGCACACCCATCCTTGCCTAAAAATCTGCATTTGCTTCTCTTGCAGTTTCTTATTCTGATGAGGTCAGCTTTTCAGTTCCATCTTCTAACTAATCTTTCCAAACTAATTTAACTTACATTAACCATTGTTTACTCTTAAAAAATAGAAAGGCATCTCAAAAGCATTGGTGAGATAGCATAAATAATAAATGCATGAGATTTTGAGTATGCTGCAGTCGAAAAGCACATCAAAGTTAATTGAATACACACACAAGAAATTAAGATGCTGTCAGAAAACAAACAAGCAAAGAAACTTCATGTTGAAAAGGGAAGTAGAAATAAAATGGATAAAGCACGGTCTGAATCGATTTGAACTGGAATAAAGAAGTCCACAAAGCATTGAAGAATGCAAAACATGGGAAATATAATTCAAGGTAGCTGAAAACAGAAATGCCATTCCTTTATGACAAGCTTGTCAGTTGGAAGGTACAGAACAATTAAGTTTTAATAAATAATACATAACTAATATTCATTTGTCCTACTCTGTAGTAACAGTGAGAGGATTTTTTTGCTAGAATTTCAACATTATAATTTTTCTGAAAAATGTATGCTATCAACATAAGGTCATGTTGCATGTTTTAAGTCCTCTGGTTTATATGTAAAATATTTCAACATATAACCTTCCTACCTCACAAATAAGCCAACACAAAATAAGGGAGAACCCAAGAAAGTTTTTACTTGACATTCATAATCTGCAGACTAAATAATTAAAATTTAATCTTTATAAAGTAATCCTCAGGGGTCCTTCTTGTTAAAGGTTCACAGTTACTTCTGAAAGCTACTAAATGAGCATTAATACACATTTATTGTAAATTAAGATTTATCAGTTTTTAAGCTGAGGGTTAAAATCTGCTGCATTACTGTAATTTTTTTTAAGAATGGAGCTATGTGCTTTATTGTTATTACTTTACCCCCTGAACATTTCAAAATCTTGATTCTCTTCAACAAATGAACAAATGTTTGTTTTACTGTGATGATCGTGGACACTCAACTGAAACTATACTTCTAAAAAGCGTGAAGTGTTAAAGTCATGCATTTTTAAAGTCTGCTTTCTGGTTAATGAAGGAGTGATGCTCATGGGGTTAGGTTAATTTTTTAAGACATAATTTTACTGCAGACTTTAAGATGTATCTCAGACTGTAGTACAGAGAAGCAGAGGCATGGAACGGTGATAAGAGATGGGGCACAGGCTTGGCACCAGATACCATAACTGTAAACAATTCACCCACGGTCAGTTGAAGAGGTGCAAGCCTGAAGCTGGTCAAAATTGGTTTTAGGAGTTAAAAAGTGAACAAAGACATAGTATCTGATCTACATTAAAGACACCACAAATTGTTAATTTGGATTAACAAGGAGCTGCAGACCAATGAGAAAAAACAAAGGTGCAAAAGCATACTAAACAACTGAAAAATTACCCCACTTGAATCATAGATTAAGAAAGAACCATTGACATGACCAGCATACTTCCCCTGGTGAAGGACTGCAGATGCTCAAAGTTACCTTCTCCCCTCTCTTCCCATGTACATGACAATAAAGTTACTAGCCTTCAGGTCCGGAGGAGGAGGGAAGGGTAAGCACACCACCAGGAGCAGGGGTAGTAACTACGTGTGTGTAAAATAATTTTAAATGTGTTATCATTCTTTCTTTTCCTGCACCAATTATCTCTGGACTGGAGTTCAGTCATGAAGCCAGAGCAGCATATTTTAACAAGTCCTTGTGCTATGGCATTCCCATAAATAGTAATTTTCTCAGACAGAAAAAAACAAACAATGGTAATGGTGAAGAAAGGATTTTATTATTGTTTATTTCTAGTCTTCAGACAGCTTAGAGTTGTTTGGTACTTTGTGGGGTTTTTTTAATGTGAAATTTTTAGAATATGAATAAATTTCAAATCATGTAAGGGAGAAATTACCCCAGTTGCACAAAACACAGTAGGAATGGTTTCTTCCCTCAATATTGCTGCTCTGACCTTAAATGCATTCTAAGATGTTGAAAAGGTTCGCTGTAACCTTTTTGGCAACACTGATTACAATAGCCCAGTACTTTCCATGCAGATTCTATGTCATGATGGCATTTCAAGATATAATGAAACTGAAAAAGTCTTTAGAGGTCAGAAGCAACTCAGCTGCACAGATGCACATATCTTTCTGCACTGACAGGGTGGCTAGACCTTGGCTGGATGCTAAATCCCCACTAAAGACTCTATCTCTCTTCTTAGCTGAACAGGGGACTGAAAAATGAAAGACATGTGGGCTGAGATAAGGACAGGAGAAAAAATGTTCACCTATTGCTATTTTGGACAAAACAGAATCGAGTTGGGGAAAAATTAATTTAATTTATTACCAATCAAATCAGAGTAAGATAATGAGAAATAAAACCAAAACTTAAAAATATCTTTCGTTTTCCCCACCCCTCCCTTCTTCCTGGGCTTAACTTTACTCCTGACTTTCTCTACCTCCTCTCCTGTAGTGGCTGTGGAGATATGAAAAGGGTATTGAGGGCAGTTGATCACTTATTGTTTCTGCTGCTTCTTCCTCCTCACAAAGAGTGCTCTTCATACTCTTTCGCTGCTTCAATGCAGGGTCCCACACATAGGAGGTGGTTAGAATAATAAAATCATAGAACAGTTCTCCATGAACTTCTCCAGTGTAGGATGGGGTGCAGTCCTTCAAGAGCTCCAGCTTGAGTCCCCTGCAAAGTCACAAGTCCTGCCAGGAGCCTGCTCCAACACAGGATTCCTACAGGGTCACAACCTCCTTTGGGCATACACCTGTTCTGATGTGGGATCCTCCATGGGCTGCAGGTAGAGATCTATTCCACTGTGGACCTCCATGGGCTGCAGGGGAAGAGCCTCACCAAGGTCTGCACCATGGGTAGCAGGGGAATCTCTGCTCTGGCACATGGAGCACCTCCTACCCTCCTCCTTCACTGACCTTGGTGCCTTTAGGGTTGTTTCTCATATATTCTCACTCCTTTCTTGTCTTCAATTGCTGTCATGCATCAATTTTTTCCCCTTCTTAGATATATTATTCCAGAGATGCTACTGCCATCACTGATGGGATTGATCTTGGCCTGTGGCAGGTCCATCTTGGAGCTGGCTGGCATTTACATAAGGGAAGCTCCTAGCAGCTTCTCACAGAAGCCAACCTTGTAGTATCCCCACCATCATCTTGCTATGCAAAACTAGTAATCAGACAAAAGCAGTCTGAGGCTTATTAAATAGCTGTAATGTTCTCAATAATCAAATTCTAAAGTGAAAAGCCTAGAGATTGAGGAATTAAAAACTGAGAAATAGTATTTGACCATGTGCAATCATATCGCATATCTAATGATGGATATTTGCAGTGTAAAATAAAACCCTAAGGGGACTAAGGGTGTCTTGCAGTCTACATATATCATAAAGACAGGAGATCTGAAGTAGGTGCAGTGAACAATTCTAAAGGAACTTAAAAAATGAAGATGCATTTCTCTCCTTTATTAGATTAAGTAAATAAAAATGCTTAGAAGACCAGTATCACTATCTTTGATTATTTATTAAGAAATTATAGTTGGAGTAGTGCTTTCCTTTCTTCTCTTATTTATTTTTCCTCCTTCTTTTACCCCTTTTATTTAAACACACAATTCCTGACATCCAAGAAAATGACTCAGTGGCTGGCTGAATGACCAGAGAAATTAATCATTCAAAAGATACAATTTTAGTCTGTGAGAATATCCAGGTGTTTGAATTTTTCTTATTCAAGATGTGACACACCTATTTTCACTTAGTCATTTGTTTTGCAGGTAATATTGGCTGCCACTGTGTTTGTGCAGACTCTGAATCCCTAATTCTTCTCTGAACATGCCTACTAGGTCAAGCTGTTCAGAATGATTAGGCAGAGGAATGCACCATTTCTCTAGATTGTTCTCAGATGTATTTGGGAAATAGGTGCCAAGATGCTCTCAAATTTGAAGTACTTCTCAGTAGGTGTAAAGACAGCCTTTCAGAGATTGTGGAACTCAGGCAAAAATTAAGACATGTAGAAATTAGGTGCTGCCTGGCTAGGCTTGTTTGAAATTAAATTTTACATTATCCCTGGTTGTCGTGGTTTAAACCCAGCTGTAACTCAGGGCCACGCAGCTGCACTCTCACTCTACCCACCCCTCCCCCTTTCCTCCCCTCTGCTCCCAGAGGGATGGGGAGGAGAATCAAAAGAATGTAACTCCCATGGGTTGAGATAAGAACAGTCCAGTAACTAAGGTACAACACAAACCACTACTGCAGCCACCAATTGTAATAATAGAATCATAGAATAGTCAAAGTTGGAAAGGACCTCATCAGGTTCCAACACCCCTGCCATGGCCAGGGATACCTCGCACTAAACCATGTCGCCCAAGACTCCATCCAATCTGGCCCAGAACAGTGCCAGTGATGGAGCATTCACAACTTCCTTGGGCAGCCTGCTCCAGTGCCTCACCACCCTCACAGTAAAGAACTTCTTCCTTATATATAACCTAAACTTCCCCTGTTTAAGTTTGAACCCATTACCCCGTGCCCTATCAGGTTGGTCAAGCTTAATTTCTCCTTTATAAATCCATGCTTCTTACTCTGAATCATCTTCCTACCCTCTTCAGAATGGTTTCCAGAATTCTTTGCTCTATCATCTTCCCAGGGATCAAGATGAAGGTGATCAGCCTGTAGCACCCCAGATCTTCCTTCTTAACCCTTCTTAACCTTCTTTGCTATCTTATCTCAAAAATAGCAAAGACATAATGATAAGAGAAATAATCTGGGAAGAGAATGCAACCACTCATCACTCACTGACCAATACCCAGCCCAACCTGAGCAGTGATCTAGCCCTTGTGAGTAACTGCCCCCAGTTTATAGAGTGAGCATGACGTGCTGTGGTATGGAATACTTCTTTGGCTAGTTTGGGTCAGGTGTCCTGTCCCTGCTTCCTCCCTGCTCCCCTCCTCCCTGGAAGAGCATGAGACTCAGAAAGTCCTTGGTCAGAGTAAACATTACTGAGCAGCAACCAAAAAAATCAGTGCAGTCAGAGCTGTTACCAGGCTGAAAGTAAAAAGCACAGTACTGCATCAGCTACTAAGAAGAAATAAAAATGACTGCTACTGCTGAACCCAGGATACTGGATTAGGCAGCCACGTATACATGTAAACTGCAAAAATAAAGTGATAAATGAGCTAGATAGGATATTGCACTTAGGGTAACGTTTGCAGCACTTTAATTTCCTCTACTAATGTGTGAGTCCTTCTTTAAATTGTCACTTCTGGGTGAAGAAATTCCAACCTATACCTGCTATCCTTCAACTTACAAGTCTGATGTATTTTATGAAAAAGCATTACTATGAAGAATATGAGAGAGCATATGTCTACTTTACTATACGGCCAAAGAAGGGAAGGATGCAGCAGAATAGAACTATCAAAGATTGTTTGCAATGTAAAAGATGAAGAAAGTGAGAGCCAACAAAACAGTCTGCTGAGTAGCCCATCAGTGTGTCTTACCTGCTATTAGCAGCAAAGCATTTTTTTCCTCATTTACAGTATTTTGATGTCTGGATTTTACGTTTAGTGTAATAGTGACATAAACAGAAGTACTACATAAGATTTAACAGAGGTATTCAGAGCATTATTTTTGTTGCATTTAAAAGGAAAATCGCTTGCAAAAATTTAGATTATTGTTCTTTTTGAATAGGATTGGAATCAGCTTGGGAAGTTCACAAAATATGCAAGATCAGCCAAAAATTAATCTATATACTATTTTGTTCATGTTGCATGCAAGAATGTTGTATGACCTGATTTCAGTTCTTCATGTCTAGAAATAAAAGAAGATATGATATGCAGAAATGCATAAACCCAGTACTTAGCAGATTTCTTAGTAAGTACCTCTTATGAATAGCCGCAGAAATTTTAATAGTGACTCTACCTCTGATGAGTGAACTCACATAAAAATTAATTTTGTAAGGGAAATTACATGCATCTCATTGCATTTTGTCACATATCTAACTTCAGGATTGACATCTTTTCTCTTTCTGGTAAAGACACTGGTTCTTACTATAGGGCTTTTTTAATACAGAATATTTCTGGTTATTCTCAAAGGATAATTTTATTTTGGATAAATGCTTTTTATTTGCTGCATTCATAAGAGGTATGAGAATAAATAACCTAAAGGGAGCCTTCAAGAAATCTGGAGAAGAGCTTTGTACAAGGGCATGTAGTGACAGGACAAGAGGGAATTATTTCAAACTGAAAGATGAGGGATTCAGACAGACATCAGGAAAAAATTCTTCACTATGAGGATGGCAAGGTCCTACACCTGGGTCAGAGCAATCCCAGGCACAGCTACAGGTTGGGCAGAGAAAAGATTCAGAGCAACCCTGTGGAGAAGGACTTGGGGCTGTTGGCAATGAGAAAATGAACATGAGCCAGAAGTGCGCACTTGCAGCCCAGAAAGCCAACCGTTTTCCGGGCTGCATCAAAAAGGACTGTGGCCAGCAGGTAGAGGGAGATGATCTTGCCCCTCTACTCTGCTCTTGTGAGACCTCACTTGGTGTATTGTACGAGCTTCTGGTGGGACACCTCCCACTAAACCATGCCACCCAAGGCTCTGTCCAACCCAGCCTTGAGCACCACCAGCAATGGCACACTCACAGCTTCCCTTGGCAGCACATTCCAGTGCCTCACCACTCTTATGGTAAAGAATTTGTTCCTCATATCCAATCTAAACTTCCCCTGTTTAAGTTTTATTCCATTTCCCTTGTTCCTATCACTACAGTCCCTAATGAAGAGTCCCTCCCCAGCATCCCTACAGGCCCCCTTCAGATACTGGAAGGCTGCTATGAGGTCTCCATGCAGCCTTCTCTTCTCCAGGCTTCACAGCCCCAACTTTCTCAGCCTATCTTCATATGGGAGGTGCTCCAGTCCCCTCATCATCTTCATGGCCCTCCCCTGGACTTGTTCCAGCAGTTTCATGTCCTTTTTTTGTTACTAGATATCTTGATGTCCTTTCCAACCCTAACTATTCAACGATTCTATGATTTTATGGTGATTTACTGGCACAGATTGCCCTGTGAAGTTGTGGTTGCCCCATCCCTGGCAGTGTCCAAGGCTAGGTTGAACAGGGCTTTCAGCAACCTCATCCAGAGAAGGGTGTCCCTGAAGTGGCAGGGTGGTTGGAACTAAACGATCTTCAAGGGTCTTCCTGACCCAACCCATCAAAGATTCTATGATGTGCAGCTCTAAAGAAGCAAATGGTAAATGCAGAATATTAAATGGCCATTAACAATAGGGTATTGGGAACATTAGAAATTATTCATATCATGAATGTAGGCGGTTTTTTTTAGGCTAGATATCTGATCTATTTGAAACTTTCTGATGAGAGGCACTAGTGTACAGATAATTGTATTTATTCACCATATCTCGAGAAAGATTAAATTTGTAAGCTCTTTTCTGACTCTAAAGCATAGACATGATATAATATTTTCTGAAGCCCCACAGAGTAATTGAAGTTCTGCTTCAGGATTCAGACAACTGGGAGTGTGTGACCAGGTGCTGGAGAACTTGAGAACTCCAAGTGCGTGATAACATGAGTATGATTCAGGACAGGTCAAACAGCTTTATGAACCATGAGCATAGTGAGAGAACATTTGGATAGCATCTCCCACTCTGCTCCCCTGTTGTCTCCCACATGAGTGGGGAGACACAGCCTATATACTGTTTCCCAAAAAAGAGACAGGTGAGGAAAAGCAATCAGTTAAATCTTAACAGAGCTAAGTCCTTACAAAATGTTCCCTCACTAAACAAAATACTAAGACATAGGGGTCACCAGTAATATCTAGAAATCTCTTTCTCACACTTTTCGGTTTTATACAGAATACTTAATAGCAGCACCAAGTGCATATCCCACCTTCAGAAATCAAAGCTAACATTATCCTTGATTTCACTGTGATCTTCTAGAACCCTATATAGACAGAAGCAGAGAGGAGAGAGAAAAAAGGCTACTAGAATTACTTGTGATTTCAACTGAAATGCTAGCTCCACAGCTCCTTCTGTGTTACTTTTCATTGCTATTGACCAGCCTAACACATTTTACATTATCTTTACATTTCTGTTCACTTCACCTCCAACCCTTTGCCTCAGCTCCCTTGGATAGTATGTTCAATATTCTCTTTGCAGAAATGGTACTCCATAAACAATGGAAATAATGCAAGATGTTGGTAGACTATAGACCATTACCTGTGTCTTAATAATGAAAATCCCTGTGGTTTTCAGATTACAATTTAGGGACAATATGCAAAATTACAATTCTTGTAACACCTAAACTTTCTCAAATGAGAATTAGGAACGATGCACACTTTACTGTGAGACAGGGGATTAACTAGACTTTTAGTCCCATTTCCAAATAAATTTTCCATTATTTATTGCCTTTCGCCACTTCACTTCCCCCAGGGAACAGCTTGCCTTTCCCCAGGACACATAAATTAAATGCTTCAGATTCCCGCAGCACAAATAGGTCAGCTGCAACGCATGCAACATAATCACATTCAGCAAGCCACCTCTTCAGGAAGACTTGACTGGTAAACAGTATTCAAAAGCATAAAAACCTGGCTGTAACTGGCAGAGCATGACAAGCATCCAAGATTATAGCTTGAAGGAAGCTAGTTTTTGCTAGAGTTGGTGAATTTGCCATTTTATTCAATGTGCTTCCTCCTTTAAGCTGCACATTATTTTCTGCTGGAGATCATTGTGACCATTTGATGCTAACTATGAATGATAGCTTTAGCAAACAAAAAGGATTAAAAGGTAGCCAGGTTCGAGGACTAAAATGTGCAAATATAGCAATTCCCTCCAGATACTCTAGTTATATATTAGCAGAATCTACCTATGGGAGATACACTGTATGTTGTTCTGTTTTGTTGGGTTTTTTTTTTAAACTTATTGCCTTCTCCCTCCAGTAAAACATATACCTGGAAAACAAACTCCATGGCTCACAGTACTGAATAAATATTATATAGATGACTTACTGAGATGATTCTCCCTTCAGTTCAGTCTTCCCAATTTCAGAAAATCCTTCAGCTGTAGTCATATTCTTAACCAAAATATATGTACCCATACAAATAAATTTTATACTCACTAAAAAAGATATAGTGAAACTACTCAGGTCATTAACACACCCACTATCATCTTCCCTCCAACACCTAGGAATTCTCAGTAAAAGGAAGTCTCAGCCCTACGTTCTTTTTCAGCACTCAATGCCCTGTGTCCTCAAACTGCAGCATATGGGAAAGCTTCTTCAGCTACTAGCTCTCTGAAGCTGTACCAATCACTGTTGCATCTATAGTGATTCAGAAAATGGGACTGCTGAAAAATACATATCATTGGATATTTTATTCTAGAGAAAACAAGGCAATGAAATACAGGGAAATATTCTCAAAATAAAAATTGTTGCATAAAGTTGTGTGGTCCTAAAAAGCTATAAAATAGAATTTACATGTGCTTGAGAAATTTTAAAACTTTTCTTGTGTACAGGATCTCTTTATTACATAGTCATAAACTATTCTTACCAACCTACCCTCTCACAGGGATATTCACTCATTCACTGGTCAAACAACCAGAAGTCTGTCATTTCCCCCATTCTAGAAATTTATTTTAGATTTTAAACATATGGTTTTTTATTTATCTGACCTCTGGATCTGGAAAGGGAAAAGCGAATAATGAGCACTGTTTTTAGAACTTGTGTCCTGCTCATTTAAAAAAAAAAAAAAAGTAATGAAATGCTAATAAAGTTACAATGTGGCTTTATCTTGAAGGCAGTATTCTTCCAGTATTTGTATTATATGCATCTGTTATATGCTTGGTAAATTTTTTGCTTGCAAGTTAATATAAAGCACTTTCTTTCACTGCTGCAGAATAGTGGCTTCTACGTGATGGCAAGCATCAGACAGATGTGCAGTAGTTGTCCTCCCTTTTTCCTGCAGCACCAATAAGGGTAGAGGTCCAAAATACAAAAAGCATTTTCTTCCTTCTTTCACTCAACTCAGTCACTTCTTTTTTGTCACTTGCTTTCCCAAAATATTTCTGCTGTTACTGAAATTCGTTGCATCTTCTGACATGTTTACTATCACAATGTCATTAAATAAATATGGGTTCAGTCTTAAGTCATGTCTTAATGATTCTTTAGAAATCTCAAAATTGTAACATCCTAACCATAACTATTTACCTTCCTAAATCTTTGGGGGAAAGAACTGAAGGAATGTTCTATGAGAATTAAAATAAATTCATTCTAAAATGTATATAAATAAATTTTCACCATATAGGAACATCTTGAGCTCACAACAGCAACCCCATAAAACTTACCTTGGAAGACTGCAATTTAAACAAGTAAACACATGTGTTTCTATTAATTCTTCATGAAAGTTTCACTTGGTGGAGCTCTAGGTCAAAAATCCTTGCAGTTACCTTGAACACTTCATCATGATAATTTTGGAGATTTGTTTAAATATCCTCAATTCACCACATCTGTTGCTATAAAATGAGGTGCAGAAACTGCATTGGCTTTATTTTTTTGTCACTTTTTATTCACTGTTTAAGTAAAAGCATAATTGTCATGAATGATGAGGGGATTAAATAGAAAATCACAACCTAACAAGACTGCTGTTGCAGTTTAATGGTATACATAGACATACCAGATTTGTCATGGTTCACATTCTTCTTAGCTGTGCTTCTGCACTGGTGGCTTATTAAATAATAATCCACAGAGTTCATAAAAATCCTGTACTTCAAGATGTATTCAAATTATCGATATACCTTAATTGTTCATAAAAGGTGACCTGATAGACTATAAATATGATACAGATGCCAAATGTTACATGAAATGTTTAGTTAGCATACGCATAAAAAACTATGTCATAGAGTGCTTTTTCAGTAAAAACTGAGAACATCAGCACCTTTTTAAATGTGCAAGTCCCCAGTGTAATAGTCATAAATTAAGCAATGGAAGCATAGTGTCTGTTAGTTTGTTTGCTTTTCTCCCCCAAAAGAAATGAGTTGTTTAATAACAAGTTTCTAATAAAGTCCAGAAAGCTTCCTATTTTAGGAATGCTACTGATATTTTTGGGGGTGGGGGCTGCTTTGTTTTCTTTTGTTTTGTTTTACAGAGAACATGAAAAAGTTCTATTTTCATTCTGTATCTTTTTTGCAATGGTTAACACAATTATGAATATGTTCTTAATTCAGAATTCCATTATATATTGTATTATTGGAAAGATTCTGTAGTAATAATACAAGGGAAAATTATATTGTCAGGGATCTTGAGCTATCATTGAAACAAAAATCAGCGAAACAAAAATCTGCAAAACAAACACTCCACTCCTATGGGGAAGCGGCAGGGGAGAGTGAAGAGCAGTAATATACTATCAATGGTGTATGAGTATCAGCAAATGCTCACAACTGTTAGCTTACACTCTCTCCTATAAATGTTGTCCTTTCACTAGTTGGTTCTTGAAATTTGGCTTCATAAAACAATCTCCTTCCCTAAATTTTTTGAGTGAGGCTATTAGGTAAATGCACTTGCTGGACCTTTTGTCTTTTCTTCTTTAGGTGTCTCTGAAAGATGAGAGAAATCAAGAAAGAACAAAAATTACTTTTCTTTATGTCATTATATCATATATAATTATCTTTAATCGCTTCACTACTATGTAAAATTGAGTCCTTGCTGAGTCCCTCTAACTGTTTGTCATGGGTTCAGCAGTAGCAGTCATTTTTCTCCTTCTTGGTAGTTGGTGCAGTGCTGTGGTTTTGACTTTCGGCCTGGGAACAGCACTGATAACACCAATGATTTTAGTTATGGCTTAGTGATGTTTCGTCTGGCCAAGGACCTTTGGAGCCTCATGCTCTACCAGGGAGGAGGGAAGCTGTGAGGAAGCAGAGACAGGACACCTGACCCAAACTGAACAAAGAGGTATTCCATACCGCAACATGTCATGCCCAGGATGCAGAAACGGAGCAGAGACCCAGAAGAGTGTGGAGGGTGCACTGCTTGATCGGGCTGGGTATACGTGGTGAGCTGTTGTATTCTTTTCCCTTGTATTTCCCTTGTCATTATTATTACTAGTGGCAGCAGTAATGGTTTTGTGTTATACCTTAGTTACTAAACTGTTCTTACCTCAACCTGTGGGAGTTGCATTCTTTCGATTCTCCATGTAGC
>JAOEHY010031791.1:2410-23587 GCA_025447955.1 Psilopsiagon aurifrons | reverse complement strand
ACATAGCCTTGGGTGATATGGTTTAGTGGGAGGTGTCCCTGCCCATGGCAGGGGGGTTGGAACTAGATGATCTTAAGCTCCTTTCCAACCCTAACAATTCTATGATTCCTCCACATCCCAGTTGGCTGCAAAATAGAACATGCAAAAATGCCAGGTCCAATGAGTCATACTGCATGGCTTGTTTCAGAAAAACACTTGGAGAAAAGATGTGTTCCATATAGTCCTTATATAGTTGAATTAAAAAAAAAAAGAAAACAACACAATTACAGAATTATGGGAGTTTTGACTTCTCTCAAACAGTTGTGGCATTAGGAGAATATATTTTAACTTTGAAAATTAAAAGTATGTGTAGAAGAACAGCAGCATTTTATGAAGAAGCAAAGCCAGCCTTCCCCTGCTAAATATCCATATTAATTTCAGCTGTTGGTAACACAGGAATATTTTAGCAACTGCTGAGCAGTACTATATGATGACTATATGTCATCATTAACAGCCGTTCAGATTGTATCATTTCAAAAAGGTGTTACTTTTAAGAAAATCTGCCAAGGAAAAAATTTTTTTTTTCTTTTGAAAGACTTCAAGTCAACACAGGAAATCTATACTTAAATTAATTTGAAGAGAATAAACTACCAAAAACAGTAACGAAGAAGCATTTAACAACACACACAACCCCCCCAAAAAAAAACCAAAAAAGCCCCTACTCTATTAATAGAAGTTATGACCTATTACACTAAGAGCCAATGGTAAGGTTGCTAGTTAAGATGAACAGCTGCCAAGACTACAAGAATACCAGTAATTACTATAATATTAATGTTAATTTTGTTTTCTTCATGAAGAAATGCTAAAAAGGTGCTCTGTGTCTTTAACATTTAAAAACATTAAACTTGGATTAAAATTTACACTGCTTTCTCTAAACATCACAGTAGAGGAGGGAACACTTACAGATTTGGGTTCAACAAATGAAATCCTGACCAAAAACTACACAACAGAACTACAGAGCTCTCAATGTCATCATAAATATTTGTTATAATCTTTCAGACCTCTTTCACCGAGGTTCACAAGTCATATTGAACATTTCATATAACTGTAACAATCAAATAAAATATGATTGAATGCATAAAACAACACCTATGACTAAGCCATTCAGATTGACTGGTAATGGCTGAAGATTGAGGAGACTACTTTTCTCACACTGAATAAGGGTGAGATATGGGGATCCTTTGTTAGGCACAGGAGTCACACAAAAGTTATCTTCTTGCCAACTTGGCTTCCTACTATCAGATTATTCAGTTTGTTTGAACAGGCCCATTCCCAGACAGTAACAACTCTTATCACTGCATCACAGTTTGTTGGGACAATTACACAGCCATTAACTATACACTGTTAAACTCACTGACAAGTAACAAGCACTCTCAGGCACTGATCCAGTGAAAAGCAGATATTCACTCTCAAAACTGTGCAGGAAAGGTACTTTGGTACTTGCGGGAAACAAACAAAAACCAAGGAACATAAACTTGAGCCCAGAGGTCTTACTCACTAAATCAATACAAGATATTAATATTACCAAGCTGTTGGGGAAAGTCTTTCAATTTTGTTTTGGTTTAAATAGTTCAAAGACTGAAACATAAAATAAAAAGAAAAAAAGAAAACCACACCAAACAACAAACACTCAGGGAGAGTGACAGGAGCAGCAATGGGAAAAAAAAAAAAAGGAGAAAAAAAATGTCTTCAAAGACACACAGTGGAAATGTATCACTGCTTTCTGCTGCTGATGCTGAAAGGGATTTAAAAAGAATCTTCAGGGATGCATAAGGCAGTATGAGGTGACCGCCAGTATAAATGTTAATGCTGGGTGTGAGCAGAAAGCTTTAAGAATTCTAAGAACAAATGAGAAAAGGAAGTATGCCCTGAGGGCAGGTAGGATACAGCGACATGCAAGAGCTCTTCCTTTGGCAAGAAAACCTGCTGCTGTAGGACAGAGGTCAAGGAAACATGCTAGCACATATCAAGTCCGGTACATCTGGCTTCTTATTTAAACACCATCCACCAATTCTTCATTACAAAATGCGGTTGGAAACAACAAAAAACACCACACAAAAAGAAAATCAAAATAGCTTACTGTGAACCAAGGATTGTTAACATTTATGGGTAGTTTGTTGTTTAGTGGTAGACACTGGTGTAGCAAAATATAGGCTAAAACCTGTGACATTTCATTTTACATTGATGACTAGTAATGCACTGTGAATTAAGCTTTTCTACTTTTATTGAATTTTCTGCACTTGACAAACGAGTTCCCTGAATATCAGGACACATTACTTTGTTAGAAGACAAGTCATGTAACAATTCACCATGCATTACTTAAATTAAGCATGTGCATATGTAACATGGCAGATATTGCTGTCATTTAAAGACTTTTTATTCAAGTGTTCTATATAGGAGGAATACTTCTGGCATCCCAAAGAAAATTACTGTATTAATAAAGTAATGCTGAATTTTTACTTCTGTTTGCAGCCTTCAGAGTAAAAAAAAGTTTGTTAACCTCATTCTAGAAAATAGGAATTAAATTGATTTTAACAGTGAATTAAACAAAATCGCACAAGCACTTTGTCCGTCTCCCCATGCACTTTGTTATTCTCCCCATGCACAACCTGCAAAGCCTAAATATGTCTTACATGATGTAAAGCAAAGTCAATTAAAAAACAAAAAACAACAACCACCACAAATTACAGAAACTCCCCAATCCCAGTGCAGAAAACTCAGCTTTAATTACCCAACAATGATGGCCAATAAATAACAGATTAACTAAATCGACAAATTCTATAAACTGAACTTGCAGCGTCTGAAATTTATAGTACTTTCCCCTGCTATAGTGACACATATGAAAACTGCATACATATTCTTATATTCTGGAAGTTAAATTAATTCAAGCTTCCATCTGTACCAAAAGTTTAGAATGCTGAAGTGATCACTGAGGAAGCTGCAAGAATTATCAATTAAAAACACTAGGCATTCTCAGAAATGGATATATAAATCTGGTGAAGCACTGATATAATAAAGAAACCTACATTTCAGCCTAGGAACCCAGCAACTGCCCAACCACATCAGTGTCTTGTTAAAACTAAATGGTTCTCACTGGTCTACTGCCACAAAAATCAGATTTTGTCAAGTTTTAATATTCACGTGGTATATGGGTGACAGCAGCCTAAGCCAGGCAAGCACAAGTAATCTTCAAGGGCTTAGAGCATCCTAATGTGGTTTTACTAGCTTCATGGCTCTATATATTGTAAAAACACAAACAATCTGACTATATCATTGCTGCACAGGAAGCGAGACCATAAATAAGAATACACTCAATAAAATGTACAGATCAAAATCTCAGTGGGTTGAACTTCATAAGCTGTTCCTTAGGTCTTGAAGTGGTTCATATGCCTTTTTTCCTGGTTCAGCGCCCTACCCTCACTTACCAGGTGGTTTTAACTTAAAGATTACCTTGCAGACAACAAAAACCTCCAAACAGCAGCTGCTCTTCTCTGCAAAGTAGAAGCTCAGCAGAGAATCTAGTCCAGTATTAAGTCTTTTGAGAGATACGAATTGTCAAAACACTGGCTTTTCCCCCACATGATCACATTTAAAATACTGACTTTCAAGAGCAGAGTTAACTTCGAAGACACTCATCAATCAATTTATTTTTTCGATTACATGAAAGTAACAATCCTCATTAGATTATTTTTTTCTATTCAGAAGAAAGAGTAGCCAGCCACAAGAGCTGAAAAATGCACCAGTTTTGCAGCCTCCCAGAAAGTATATGTAAATTAGTTCCTTCACTAGTCCTAATATTTGACTTCTTCAGACCTATTTCATCTGCTACTGTAAGATGAGTGGTATAATTCCAGAATTATTCCCTTGCATAGCACTGCAATGCTCCCCACCCCCCCGCTTTGTCTGTTAGAATTTCTCAATATTTGAATGTTGCAGACTTCTCTATTTATATACCAAAATTTCTGTTAAAGATCACACCCCCAGGTATCATAAAACCACCACAAAACAAAACCACCACAAATCACAGATTTTTTAAACATACAGTCCTTGCCAGCTGATACGCAGTTAAAACTTATCTGTTTCACACACACACAGAAGTACAAGTTGGAAGGGACCTTAAAGACCATCTCATTCCAACCCCTGGGCAGGGACACCTTCCACTAGACCAGGCTGCTCCAAGCCCCATCCAACCTGGTTTTTAACACTGCCAGGAATGGGGCAGCCACAGTTTCTCGGGGCAGCCTGTGCCAGTGCCCCACAGGGATGAAAGTCCTCCCATTTAAGATGGTTAAAACAGTGTTTGTCAAGCTCTGGATTACAAACCCATAATGTCCTGAATTCTTCAATGGCAGCAGTCAGTAGCACTTCAATGCTCCCCATGCTTCCAACTGAACAGCAATGCACTTCAGAATTTAAGAGCTGGCTAAACCCAGGGATAAACAGGTGCTTTCAGTAGAAGTAAACTAGCTTAGGGATGGGTAGTTGGCAGAGCTGTTACAAAGGCTTCCAGTAACTGGCCTGTATTCCTCTGTCCCAAAGGAAGTTATCACATGCCTTCACACAAAATTATATACGGCATAGGAACCAGAAGGGGTCACTATTCATAACAAGCAGTTTCGGAAACAGCTACGGGAGTTCTTAAACTATGAGGCTTGAGTAACCCAACTGGCAAAATCACCCCAAGCTTTCATAAAGAACACCTAACCACTCGCAGCTACAAATCCTTCCCAATCCACAAGTCCCCGCTGCCTATCGGTACACTGAGACATCGTCACCCAAGTGACATTCATCATTTCCTCCAGAGTGAGATGTCATATTTTGAAGTCAATTTAAAGCTCATGGGCCACACCAGGTTTACAACACTAAATCTGAAAGGGGGCAGTGTTGTTTAACCAGAGTGGTCCTATCTGTCACTGTTAATTACATCTCTTCCTGCTGGGGCTTTTATAAAAAGTAGGCCAGCAGGAAGTGTCATTATATTACAGCCTGTGGCTCTTTGCATGTGTTCTTACACTGACAGTCAAGAGACTGTCCTTTAGCATTCTTCACTGTCTTTTTCAATATGAAAAACAAACTGCTCAGACTGCATACAAGGATGAAATACGCCACTGCATACACTTGCTAGAAGAGAATGATGCAGGTATGGAGAAGCAACTTCCTACTGAGGTGACAAAAACAGGTCCTGGTGTATCCACGACTTCTGATGTTCTTTTTCAAGTTTATGAAAACTATTAAAATGAAACTCCCCTAACCTTTCCTCACATATCAGCTAAAAAAAGACTGATTAGCTGACTTACCAGGTAATAAGCATTGTCTGCCAAAGCCAAGGCAGGAATAGCTACCAAGAAAAGACATACTGCAGAGCTATCCTTTTGAGAAAGTTCCAAAGAAATTTGAGTTAGTCATGACACTTCCTATGCCTCTATCTTTCTCACCTGCATCACCCACTCAGTGAGAACACTGAATTCAAAGGATACTTAAAAATTCTGTTGTTTCAAAACATTAATCAAATGGCAGTGTTCAAGGCCAGGTTGAACAGAGCCTTGGTTGTCATGGTTTAGTGGGAGGCATCCCTGCCCATGACAGGGGGGTTGCAACTAGATGGTCTTAAGGTCCTTTCCAACCCTAACTGTTCTATGATTCCATGAAACAAAGCTAAGCATCAATATGGAGTAGACTCAGGTACAATCAAGAAAGGGCAGCAAAGTTTCAAGGGACTATGAACATTTCTAGGAGAAATGTGATAAAAGCTTACCCGAGCATTTGAAGATACCTGTGGTCTCTAAGTTACTTTGACTTTTTCCTAGAAGTGGTGATCAATGTAATGGATTTATACACTTGCAACTGCTATTCCTAAACCGCACTATCATCTAGATTCCAAGTTTCTACATCAACCCTGTGCTAAAAATTATTCCTTTAAATTTTATCACTTCACTAGTTTCAGGCAGCTTTTCCAGAATAAACACTTTCGAAGGATTATACACACAAAACTAACCTGAAACTGAGCTTTCTGAAACTTCTGCTATTCAAAGCCCTGCATTTCCTGTGACTAGAAAAAACACAGAGTTTAAAACTATTCCTGAAGGTACCCTCAGGACACCCTCATTATCCAGCAACACTAAGCAACTGACTTAATACCACTGTGTCTGGTAATTTTCCCAAACAAAAGTTCGCAGATCTCATCACGCCTTTTGTACAACTCAAAGTATTAAGGAAACGGTACCAGTCCAGCTTTACAAGCCTAATTCTTAGTAGACACCAGAGGACATGAAATGCTTGACCTTCTTTTCTTTCCCCACCTAGAACTGTGCAGCCATCTTCTACAGAGCCAGTTTTCAACTATTTTGGGTTGGAAGCTTGTTTGCTTTGTCTTAAAATTTACATGTATTATTGTTGCCATTTTTCTTGTTTTAATTTTCCACAAGGAGATCAGAGATTGATTTTCAAGACCAGTATGTATCTGTATCTCCTCTCATTTTTATCATTATAGCCCTTAAGTTAAACATTGCTCAAAGAAGTTGTCAAAAAAAATTCTTTTGGAAACAAGAAAACCACTTAAATGTACGCATTTCTGAATCATGCTTTCCAAAACTGACAGATTCAATTAAAAAATCCAGCAGAAATTAAAGTATGAGTTTAATTTAAATTTCAAAATCAAGACTACTTACAGCTGTGACACAGTACCATTTTAAAAAAAAAATATAGAAAAGTTTATGCAATATTCACTGATTATTCAAACTCCAAAAAATTAAAACTGAAACATCACATTTCAACAAGAAAAACATGCATCAAGTAGGGCAAACACCTGATAGGAAAAGAGTTCTTACCTTCATAGATGGCTTTGAAGCCTTGAGCACTGACAGCAAAATCTGTGGTGAAACAGAGGGTGAGGATAGATCCTGTGCTCACAATAGATGATGGAAGCTGAAATCCAGATAACCTGTGCAATAAAAAGGCATAAAAGAGTGTAACTTTTAAAATAAAGCACATGAGTAGGTGTAATGAGCATTATGATGAGCATCATGTTTCTACATCTGACCTGCCAACACATGATGCTCTCTACCCTGATGCAGTTTCAACATTGACTGCAACATTTCAAACATGTTCTAGAGCTTTTCAGCCCCCCTATTTTAACAGGTCTGTGCACTTTCCAACAGAGCACACTAAAAGAAAGACCTCTTTGTATCTATTGTTAGATTTTTTTTTCCAGTGGGATTTCTCTTAATGTGAGGACAAGTAAATTTAGGATACCTAGAAGTAGATACCCAGGCCTTGACACAGAGAGAGATACCTAGCACAGTTTGAAATAGCATGGACTACCTTCTCTGTCCTCCAGCTGCTGCTCTAGAGAAAGCACTGATCTCATATGTTCAATGCCATGTGCATTAACTGACCAAAAAAACAAAACTAAAAAAACCCTTCCATTTAGCAGCTTAAGAAAAATTACCTTCCATTTCCTATTTTATCAGCAGTCTTACCTCAACACACAAATTGGAATTGTTCATACGCTATAATCACACTGAAATACTGATGTTCAGGTAATTTTTCCAAAAGAAATGTTTTGATTCATTTTGAGGAATGGATGCGAAAAATTGCTTACATCCTTTACTGAAGCCTCGCTGAAGGTAATTCATTAAACCTGTCTGATAGTAGTGAGATGCTGGTTTCTTAACAAGAATTTCATGTGAGATGTAAGATGCCATTACTGTCCCACAAACACAGAAGTGTACCATCACCTTACATCACCAGCTAATTTCTGTATTTTGAAATAGGGACACATGACTCACTGGATGCAGGACAACACACCAGAAAGGCACTTTTTATTTGAACTTCACCCTGAAAGAGTTTTTTGATTTCAGGCACTGGATCAGCTCATAAAAACAAAAAACAAAGAAAGAAAACACACATACATTTTTAATCCGGATAGTCAAGACAATACATGCCTTTTAAACAAACAAAAAAAATCTTTTGAAATTTACTGCACAATGATGCTGTAGTTCATTAATTGGCAGCTGGAACTGCAGAAGATAAATAACTGTAAACAACATACTAGGAGAGCTGTACCACTTTATTTGCAAAATTAGGCTTTTTGCAGACTACTCTCATACGTAAAAAACATAGAAAAGGAACCCCATGCTTGAATTACACCAGTAAGGTGGTTTTTCATCTCTTTCCAATTTTGAGCTTTGGAAAACAAAGAGACTCACATGAGTTGGTTATCAAAGCAAGGAGAGCTTTAAATACACATGAAGGCATATAGTCAAGGCAACGTAAGTCAGCAAAAAGCTGTCTTCAATTTCTCCTTTCTTTTTAAGCAAGATTGTCTTCCATGTGCTAATTAGCTGCTTGCTCTCATCTTTTCACCTTCTGTGTACTTGTCAATCTATTACTCCTTTTCCACCTAATTTACTCCTTTTCCAGAAATAATCAGCTTGACTTTTCCCCTCAGTCCTCAAACTGCAGAACTACCATGAGGCTTGCCATATTTCATGTTCAGACTTCTGTGGGTTCTCTCACCTTCACTAGACAATGCAGTTCTTAGGGAAATGTGCCTCTTGTTCTACTTAATAAATTAGAGTGGTTACCACTACTGCCCTACATATGGAGTCTTCTGTATGAGCTCATTATTAATTCAGGATATGTATTTTCTGATCTTACTTACCCATCATTTCCCTCCAAGAAGGGATTCAAAGAATTCTGGGCTTAAGGAGCTGTGGTTTGGGTTTTCTTTGTTTGTGGGATTTTTTGGTTTTGTGAGGTTTTTTTGGTTTGTTTGTTTTTGTGGGTTTTTTGTTTGTTGGTTTGGTTTTGGCTTTTTTTGGGGGGGGCAGGCTGACAATGTTGCAATTTCTTGGAGCTAAAAACCAGCACGCACAGTAGGGGAAGGAAAGGAAGAAGGAAGGAAAATCAGGTTGAGACACACAAAGAGAGAAGCAGCTAGCCTCAGCACTTGACACTGCACAGAAAGAAACAAAAACTCCTAAAACATGGGTTCTTTATCTGCTCAATAAATAAAAATGTTTCTACAGTATCCCCCTCGAAATACTAGAAGATTATGCTTTAGGATAACTGACACTGCAATTCACATTAAAAGATGACAAATATGCCCTTTTATACCTTAATCAGTACACTGAAAGGTTTTACAGACATTGGAAACAGCAAGTATGTGGTAAACTTCAAGGGATTAGTATATCAGCCTGCAATCTGTTGTGGGTTTGTTGTTGTTTGGTTTTTTTTTCCAAGTTCCTTACATTACCGTAATCCTAAAAAAGATGGAAAAGTCTCAAATAGAAAAACTCAGTTTTTTGTTATTTGACAGACAACCTAGGTGTCATCTTGTTGCCTGAAGTATTTTTGAAAACATCTTTTCACAGTATTCAAATAAATTCAGCAAGGCCAAATGCCAGAAAATTGAGTGCAAACAAAAGGTAGATAGCAGATGAAAATCTAAAGTGTTAAGACATTTCTAGAACTGAAGCCACTGCTAACCTACCAAGTAATTTTTCCCCATCTTGCTAACATTTTCACTAGGTAGCTTAAGCTCATAAATCATAATGTGTTTTGCAGATCTATTTCATAAAGAAAAAAAAAACACACCCCTTTGCATCTCTTTACTTTGGAAATGCATCTTGGCAATTAACATGTATGCCTTTACTGCAACCAGAAAGGGAACTGTTTAGACAGACAAGTATGTGTGCTAAGAGAGCAGAATCATTTCGAGTCCCTCTGCTAATAAAGCTGTCATTTGATAAAACTTGCACGACTTCATACTGAGCATATGGCAACACTTTAAACTTAAAATATTGCTACATCCATAACTTTCAGTAGCATTAATCTGCAAAAAATGCACACACTAAAATAGTTTTTAACCACAGATGGAATATATTTAGCTTCTCTATAAAGAATCAGAACTTGTAATAGAAAATACAAGTAGTAGACCAGTACCGAGTTTAGTCTCTGGGGCGAAGCCCAGCAACCAAAACACACATTCATTTTCCATTGTCACTTCCTAGATCTTGACATTCAGCCATTTCTAGTGATAAGCTCTATAAATACATAGGACTGGTTTTTTTTTCTTTTCAGTAGCATAGCAGTAGATCCAGCTGGCTCTACTCAGAGCTTCTCCACCCTCTATTTATGAAGGCAGATTTTGGGACTTCCTGGCACTAAACATACAGTGTAGCAAGTCCTCTGGAAGTCAACATGTGACAAATTTTAATTCAAGGTTTAACGATTTTCTCTGGAAATTTGAGGGGGACCCCCCCCCCCCAACTAAACAAAAAAAACCACACCCAAACAACAAAGACAAAAAAACCTGCATCCATAAGGCCCAATTCTTTTTTCAAACTAGGCCAGTGAAATCTATGAAGACAATTATAACAAGAAGGAGAATCACACCTGTTAAACATCTTTAGAATTGTGCCTGACATACACATATACACACATCACTGCATTTAAAAATCTAAGTCTAAATCCTGATTAAATGTCCCAAAAGCAATTTTGGGCAAAGCACAGATTAATTACAAAATCCAAGATTACTTCCCCTGTCAAAAATCCATACTATAAAGGTCATTAACTGCCACAGGAAACACCAAAGAGCTGTCTGCCAACAAAGCAGTATCTTTTCAGGTTTTGCATACTACCATTGAAACTGTCATTTCAGGCAGAGGCCATTCGCAAGTTCATTCTGTATCAAACCCACCACACCACATGAAAACAAAGTTATTAGCAGGGACTACCTCAAAGACTGGGCTGATCAACCACAGATCAGAAATAGAGGCAACTCAAAGGGTACCCTTAAGGTTTACAGCTTCAGGCAATCTATTTTAGTTCTCCACCACAGAAGTTGAATACCAAGTACAACATAATGAGAATGCTCAAAAAGGGTATCTCACAGTTGGCTTAATTTGAAATCATCCAAGAACTACACTGTCAATAGAAAGCAGGAAAAACTCTTCCATGTTTTAGGCATCCAATATCACCAATAATATGTATACACAACTCGGAATCTGAAGAAAAAGCTATCAAGATATGACTCCAGGAACTCCTGGCAGTTATTCCTGACTTTATTCATTTATTTATTACTGCCTCTGTGGTGGGCTGACCTCTGCCAGCTGCTAGACCCGCACGCAGCCACTCTCTCACCCACCTTCCTCAACAGGACAGGGGGGAGAAAATAAGATGGGAACAATCCTGGGTCGAGACAAAGACAGGGAGATTAATTACTAATTATTGTCACAGGCAAAACAGACATGACTTGGGGAAAATTAGTTTAACTCACTGACACTTCAAAAACATTCAGATAGCAAGGAACAAAGATAAATTAAATCAAAACCCTCCCCCCTCGTTCCCCTTCTTCCCAGGCTCAACTTCACTTCTCAACTCCACTGCCTCTCCCCTCAGGCGGTGGAGGGGGATGGGGAATGGAGGCCAGGGTCCACCCGTAGCAGTTCGATTTCGCTTCCCCTCCTTCCTCACACTTTTATCTGGCTCCAGAGTGGACTCTGCACGGACTGCGGCTTCTTTGGGCAACATCCACCTGCTACGTCGTGGCCTGTTCCACGCGCCGTATGGGAATCACCACCCTGCCACCTGAAGCACATCTTGCCCCTTCTTCTGACCTGACCTTGGTGTCTGGAGAGCTCTTTTCTCTCACTTTTTGACCCCTATTCCCTCTCTCCGGTGTTTCCTCTCCTTCCTCACATGTATCTTCCTAAGGCGCGCGCACACACACACACACACACACACCCCGCCCTCCTCTGGCGATGGGGTTGACTCAGCCACAGCCCGGCGACGGGCGGGTTGGATTCCACTGGAACCGACTGCGTTCGGCACGGAGCAGCCCCCGCCTCTCCTCACAGCGACCCCTTCAGTCTCCACTGCCAACGCCTGCGAACCTGCACCAGAGCTGCCCTAGGGGTACAAGCGGAGAGCGCTTCAAAAACACTACGCGTTACTGCGTGGCTCAAAATTATGTATCATAAAGTCTAATCATTAATATGCTATCTTTTCAATTTTAATCAGTGTAAACTCCCTGGACATATCTGGACATAAGAGAAGGTGATAGCTCCAGCTATTCCACAAAAAATAATAGCAAAAATAGCAGCAATAGCATGAGAACAAACCTGGTTACAGGATGCACATACATAACGTGACCTTTTATGAAGCCATTTGCTATCAGCAACAGGAAGAGTTACCTAAAGGTTCAGACACATAATAGCGCATAAAGCCAAGAGATCAGCATACTCATTCCAGCAAATCAGGCTGCTGTTACTGGCCATGCATGAAACCACAAATACCTTATCTTAATAATTTGTATCCATTCTGTTGCCAAGAAGTGAAGATTTATTGCCGGACTCAGATACTATCCTGTACATAAAGGACTGAGGTGCTACCATAAGATTAGTACTAGATCTATAATTTATAACTGATTTTCTACTACAGAACAGAACCTAAATACATAATCACACTACTCCCAGCCTTTTTAAGTCGCATAAAAAGGGAAGACATACAGAATAAATAATTCAAGATCACAATTTTCATTCAAAGCTTACAATGCAGTGACTTTTCTCAAGCTTAGGGTACAGCAACTGTTCACTTAAAAAAGCTACAAGAAACACAGGGACAGGCAGACCCCCGGCTCAGAGAGCACATCTAGTCCTTCACACAGGAATCACACCTTACTTCTCCACCTCTCCAGCATAAAAAAAATACACAACAACACCTCCTCACATTAATGAGTATTGTTCAGCTTTCTTTCCTAAGGAAAAAAAAAACTATAGAATAATTAATTAAAACCCCTTAGCTCTCACATTTCTTACTCTAGCAGTACCAGGTCTTCATCAGTACTGCTTTCTCCAGCTTCAGGTCCTCCCAGTTTGTAAGCCCATTGCAACACCTCAGCACAACTCCACCAGCCCCAATCCCAAGAAAAGTAACCTCAATGCCACCCCATCACATGGCTATAAAACATCTTCCACCAGCTGTCTCACTTATACTGCAGGAAACACCTGCAAACCCCTTCAGCTGCTCCCTGATCCCTCATTTGACTAATTAACACTAGATGCTCCTTTATCCTACTAACTAGAGGCAGTTAAGGTGTGCATACCTCATTAGAGGAGCACTAGTACTAGCAGTATGCAAAAGGCTTATCTTTCATTTGGGTGCTCTTTTTTCTGCATTTTAAGATTTATAATCTCAATAATTAGTTCTGAATAAGCAAGAAATAGACTTTTTAATTCAAAGCTCTTTCACCACAGAGCTAAATACACATGCATTTTTTTCCATCGTATGGTCATATGAAAACTTCCTGATGTTCCCTGTGACTTTCGTTTAACTAGGAATTAATTGCAGGAATTATAAAATTAATATTTTCCTTGTAATGGAAAGATGGAAGCCAACAAAGAGAAAAGCTCCCTCAGTAAAGTCTAGAAGGTCCCTTATAACCAAACCCCACAGATTTCAGTCACTAAGCAGACAGAAGCTGCAAACTTAATAATTTTGACATACTTAGCCTTCAGAAAAAGCAGTTGGTTTCTCCAGCTGCCACCAAAAACTGTAGTAGCAAGGCTTACATCTGCTGCAGGCAGCCCTGATGCTGCAAAGCAGTAGCCTGCAGTTACTGTGCATTAGTAAGGGAGCAGGAAAACATGAGACAAGTTGGCCAACGTGGAGCCTCAGACAGCCATGAAGGGGACCAAAGCAGAGGCAGGTCCCAAGAAAGCAGCAGGGCTGAGGGCTTCAAGGGGAGGACAGCTGCTGGGAAAAGCCTGGCAGAGCTGGCCAGCCGGCAGGCTGCAGCCACTCCAACACAGTGGGATCACACGACAGAGCTGAGAGGGCAATTCCCGGAGCTCTTGCTGCCAGTGGAAGGGCCTAGTGGGGTTTGTTACTCATGCTGAGAAGAGAAGGGCTTGCCTAATGGGAAATGACAGCACTTCCCCACAGTTCCAGGCTCCAGAGTAGCTCAAGCTGCAGAAGAAAAAAAGAGTTTACGTCTGAAATGCAGTCTTGAGGACTGGCACCAGGCAGAAAATTGAACCACTAGACCACGGCACTGCTCTATCACTACACAGAAATGCCATTTTTTCCTGGCACACCTTATCATTACACCACATATTTTATTATGATTTCTCCCCATTGTACACAAAATTCAGCCACAGAAATGGCTTCGTATGCCTCAGTGCTAAATTACATTGAAGGAAAAAACAGCTAATATTTGATAAAACTGGACAAAAATAAATCAGCGCTGTAAATAGTGCCAAAAATAAAGTACTACCGTAAACCATTGATGCCAAAGGGACAAACACAGTGCTTTACCTTTAAGACAGATAAGTTATTTCAGTTACTATAAAGCTAATGACTCCCTGTGGTTGAGAAAAAAAACAATTGAAACTTCAAGTAAGGTCATATAATTCAGGTTAACACTTATATGAGCAGACTACACTTCTGCCTTCTAACGCTACACAGGTATTTAGACCAAAGACACCTCTTGGGTATGAGCCCAGATGGACCCAGTAGAAGTAAAATTACACAGGTGTAAATTAAAATGTAATTTGTTTAAATTAATTAATAATTATATTCAAAATAAGTCCTATTCTTAGAAAATTATGTAAACAGGTTTCACAGACTGAATTAAGTCTTCAGGCCAGTTACCTATATCCCAGTCTGTTAGCTCACTAATACCAGTATGATGAGTTTAACAATGAAAACAGAGTAGTAAGACAGTAAGACTGCTGTTAGTAATAGATTACTGGCAAGATTTAACATATTTTAATAAAAAAAAAAAAATCAGGAATTCAGTCAACAAAGCTACGATCTCTCGGTGATTTTTGCCACCTGTACATTGACGAACAGTTCAAGATATGATCTTAGAAAACATTCGCATTACTCAGTTTAAGCTTCAGTACTTGAATTCTGTCTGTTTATTCCCACATATGGATGTCACATCCTGTTCAATCATCTTTTCAGTAGATATGTCACATTAATCCAAAACAGTGTATATAGTGATCTGTTATTTAGCATAACTTCAGCTGTGAAGCTAGCCTGCATTTCCTATGTCATAAGGCTTTAGAGAGAGGTCTATGCCAGTTTGGGAACAACATTACAGCAGTGAATGCTTGATTCAAATTCAGAATAAATGAGGATTAATTTTATTTGAAAATTTGTATTACAGATCCATTATAACTCATCCATAATGCTGCAAAGCATATTCATCCTCCCACTTGTGAGTTCTTTGGAAATGAAAAATGTACAGCACTCTTCATCTGGGGGGGAAAAAAAAAAAAAAACAAAGAAAAGAAACCAAAACACCCAAAACCTCAAAAGCCTATCATAGGAATATGAATGGCATTTTATGCCTCTACTAAATGAATTTTAGAGAGGAAAAAGTTTGTGAGCAGGACTCTTTTTCTGTTCACATGTCAGCCAATAATAACTGAAAAATCACCCACATTTCCACCTCCCTAGGTTTTAGAGGCTCACCTTTTATTACAGTATAAGAGCACCTCTACAAAAAACCAGTGAAATGAAGCCAGTCTAAACGGAAATGGAATGATAACAAGTGACATAGAAGCCCATAACACACAAAAATTGCCAGAGGGGGGGCGTATAAATCAATTTCTGAAGCTTTCTTTTAACATTTTTACAAATTGGATTACAGTTTGCCATCTGAGAAAAACCTTTTCTAGCATTTTTGGTGGCACCACTTTAAGCAAAAGGCCTTGAGGAAAAAGAATATATGCTTGCAAAGATTTAAATAGGTCAGATTTTAGTATCAAGAGCATAATTTTCCTTTGAGAGGGAGTTATGTAAAAAAAATACGTTACTGTCCAAATAGGAGTGCATTTAACAAACCATTTACATAGTGCTCAATGTAGATTTGTGCCTAGAACTTTATTCTGAGAATGTATGAATCTTCAAGTGTGGCCTATGCTACACAGTACAATTTTGAATATTTACATGGCTTTGCAGATTTCCAGTATCTGTTTTGCACAGGACAGCCTGTCTGGCTTGTTTTTAATGCTCAATTCAAAATACATACTAACAGACTGATGAGTGAAGTCATTCCCATTAGTCATCTGGGATCTGACTGTTCTTCGACATTTTTATCGAGACTTATACACTTACAGATTAATTAAATTAAATAGGTCATCTAATTAAATATTTACATGTTTCTGAGAGTTAAATATTCTATTTTAGCATTTTCTAGTCATTATTTTTTCAACTGCTCTTGCCAAAATGGCATTTTTTTCAGCATGCTGCTGATTAGAATTATTTTTAAAAAGTGACACAAAGATAAAAACAGTCTATATTAAAAAAAAAAAAAAAACACCCAAATAAACATTTTTATCATTCTCTCATTCCCTAAGCCAGACTTTAAAGCTGACTTCTACATGGTTTTGCAAGATTTGAGCTTAGTTTTGTTAACCTAAATTTATATTCTCAGTGTATCAGTCAGATCCAAAATACTAGAAGTTAAATGCCTTAATTTTTCTGTGTCTTAGTTTCTCATTTGCAAAATAAGGAAAAAATTACAAACTACAAAGACTTTTGAATTCAGAGGGCTGGAGCACCTCTCCTATGAAGACAGCCTGAAATAGTTGGACTTGTTCAGCCTGGACAGGAGGAGGCTAAGGGGAGACCTTAGAGCAGCCTTCCAGTGCATAAAGGGGACTTTTAAGAAAGATGGAGACATACTTTTTAGCAATGCCTGTTGAGACAGGATGAGGGGTGATGGTTTTAAACTTAAAGAGGGGATATTTAGAAAAGAGACAAAGAAGGAATTTTCTACAACAAGGGTACAACACTGGAGCAGACTGCCCAGAGAGATTGTAGATGCCCTATCTCTGGAAAAAGAGAATTTAAAAGGTCAGGTTGTACAGGCTTCTGAGCAACCTGAACTAGTTGAAAATGTCCCTGCTTATTGCAGGAGGGATAGGATTAGATGAGCTTTAAAGGTCCGTTCCAGGCCAAGCCATTCTGTGATTCTATGAATTTAAGTGCATTGCAAATATTAGACAGATCCAGAGTTGTGAATAATGAAATAGGATAGATACATTTAAGTACTTTAAGTCAAAAAAAAGTTAAAATAATGTGCTATTGTCTCATTTTAAGCAATTTATTTTGGTGAATGAAACAAGGATTCAGTTTTTTGCAATTTGACTGGAAGTATATGTTAGAGCTGTAAGAAAAAAAAATTCTGGACTTAAGGAAAAACAACTGATGGAGTTCCAAACTCAAAACCTCTTGGAACAATTGAGTGAGACCTTTTTTTCACCTTCTGTGTCTTTCCAAACTATGTATGTTTTCAGTTTAAGTAATCTTCTCAGAGTGTTCTTATATGTTACACATATTCTGAATATGTCCCTAGAAGTCTTTTCACTTGATAAAAAAAATGTATCCTGTTTCAAAGCTGAGGAAAGGTTTTTACTTCACTGTCACCTCATTATGACTTTGCTTTTTTTTCCTGAAGCTAATTGTTCTGACAACTCTGTTTTAAAGAGGTTAGGCTTTGACAGTTTTAGACCATCTCCACAAAGCTCACTCACTATATTAACTTTCTGCCCTGATGTTTTACTCCCAAGAGCTACGACATTCTTTTTTTCTATGGAAGGCTTTGAAGTCTATTATTTCTACCCATCATACTTCAAGTTCCATACAGTACATATTATTTAGTACTTAAATGCCTCCCCTCAAAATTGCTGTCTGGTGCATTTGTCCTTTATAAGAAAGAAATCGAGTGGGTATTTCAGTGCATCATAAAGTTCATTTTATCTAAATTTAACCTAAAAAGAAAAAAAATTTTGTAAATAGCTAGTTTTGATAGTTTCAAATGGCACTTTTAGAAGAAGTGTCTATGTCTAGTGCTGCTAATATGAAATAATAGTTAATTCTGGAAATGTTTGAGAATTTTGTGAGTTTTTTGGGCTAACTCTACACTTCTATTGTATTTAGAATCATATACTCGTATTTTCCTTCATTATATCACTTGTCATCTCTTTTGTACATATTTTGTAATATTTAAAACCTTCTGGAATATAAGTTGTCTGTGTAGGTCAGTGATTCAATTTAAATATCATTCTTATGTAGAGCAGGAGTAGACTGTAAAAGGAAAGAGGAAGGCACATACCTTCACCTCATCACCACACATACAAGAATATCTTACCTAAGCAATCAAGACAGATACATGGATTTCAGCAGCATATCCATTTACATTACAGATAGGTGGGCCTGAAGAGCAAAACAGTGGTGCAGTTTTTTCTTAGCCTGTAATACGGACCATACACTGCAGCAAAGATCCAGAATCCTTAAGAAAGTAGCACACTTAGTATGTACCTAAGTCATGGGTTCAGCAGTAGCAGTCATTTTTCTCCTTCTTAGTAGCTGGTGCAGTGCTGTATTTTTGACTTGTGGCCTGGGAACAGTGCTGATAACACCAATGTTTTTGGTTATGGCTTAGTGATGTTTGGTCTGGCCAAGGACTTTCTGAGCCTCATGCTCTTCCAGGGAGGAGGGGAAGCCGGGAGGAAGTAGAGACAGGACACCTGACCCAACCTGACCAAAGAGGTATTCCATAACACAGCACATCATGCCCGGGAAGCAGAAACCTGGAAGGGTGGTGGGGGTGCACTTCTTGCTCAGGCTGGGTATACGTGGTGAGCTGTTGGATTCTCTTCCCTTGTATTTCTCTTGTCATTATTATTGCTAGTGGTAGAAGTAGTGGTTTGTGTTATACCTTAGTTACTAAACTGTTCATATCTCAACCTGTGGGAGTTGCATTCTTTGGATTCTCCATGTAGCAAACTGTGTGGCTGATTTATGGCCTAAACCACAACAACCCATGAGAACTGGTGCTGGTTCTCAGTATATGCTGAAGTCCTTAATTTTACATCCTTGCTGATATCATTACCCATGTTAACAATATTTAACTACCACATTTTTAATCTTTTTTTGGCCATTGTATTTCTTTGGTATAGGAGTTAATCTGAATCTCAGAGTACATTGTCTGCTATAATAATTTTTTTTTCTTAACTTTTAGAGCAAAAATTATTATGTTGAAATGTCATTTACCATTATTTTCAGAATATCCTTGCCTCATACATCCCTGTTGCAGTATATGGTGTAGTATATTGTACTGAATTCCCATTTGTGATCCACCTCAAGTTGCTAGCATGCATACAGATTTTAGTGATTACCCTCAAAGTGCTCTCTTTATGGTGCCACCTTATCAAAGTGTCCTCTGATCAGATCTTCAACAAATTCAGAACTAATGAAGCAGAATAATCTCCTATTACATTTCATAGAGAACAAATTTTGGTAGCTTCAGCCTGAAATATAACATTCCAAAAGTAGGTTTAGAAATATGTCTTAGTTGAGAGATATTTCATCTTTCCTTTTGAGCATATTCTGTGATTATATTTTAGGTCACCTCAGTAGAGGTTTGCCCTAGGATGCATAATTTGATGCTTGAGCTCCTCCTATCAGAACATTCTATCTTGTTTTCCCATCCTTTAATCCTTACACATATAATACATCATTTCAGGGCTTATGATCATCACTGAGATTATCTGTAGTAATGTAATTTTTAGTTTGGAACAAATTGTTTCTTATGGATGATTTGCCCTAACAACTGTGTTTAGGTGAGTCATATTTCACTAGTTTAAAATGATTTCATTCAAAGTGCTTCTTCCAAAGAAAATATGCATGCAAAGTCTTTTTTCAATCATACTTCAATTTCAGCAAACTTTCTCTTAAAAATGTGTCATAATATTTATATATTAGGCCCAAGAAATAGGTGGTACCTGAAGCAAGCTATGTATTAGGTAACTTCTGCTGTTAACTGTGTAATATCTCTGCAGGGAACTGGCAAAGCTCTGCATTACCTGTTGGGCTATTGCAGCTGGCTTACACAGATGATCCTGTGATTCCTGCCTGAAGCTGCCCTTAGTTAACCATGTGTGTCCAGGTGATACAGGATCTTGAGTATCTAAACACTGGTAAGAGTTTTAGTTTTGTTTGCCTTTAGCACAGTCTTTGGTACCACCAGCACACTCAGGTTGTCTGTAGGGTTCTGACACCCATTTGTACTGACAACCTACAGGCTGCCCTGTAGGTAAGAGAAAGAGGGGGTAGACATAAAAGTGGTTGAGATAGAGGAAGTTAACACTGAAGGAACTGATATTGCAGAAGAAAGTTTTATTTTTATGCAGGTGTGTTGGAGCTAGATGATCTTAAAGTGTTTTCCAACCCAAACCATTCTAAGATTCTATGATCTTAAGACATTCAGAACCTGACTCTTGTCATTTTTTTCACATGAATTTAAATAGGAATTTTAGTTAAGCCCATTGCTTAGAATTAATTTTTATTTGGGCATATTTTTATTGTCAACAGGCTCATATTTATGTGGAACAGTTAGTAAAGTTTAGCTTTTTCTCATGAAAGTGCTAATTTCTTCTAATTGTTATTATTTTAATACAGAATAAGATGCTTTGGTGAAATAGATCACCAAGTCTCTGATGACCTTTCTGGCCAGAGAATGGTTTTAAGACCAAACAATTTTGAAAGATTTCACGTGCGTGTAGAACATTCATGCTACAGTAGTACTTAGCTATTCTGCTGACAAGCTGTTGTTATTGAGATTACCTACCTCCCCAAGTGATGAGTGGTAGGGAAATGAGCAAGAGAAGTATGAAATAGATAAGGAGTTATAAGTACTATTTTGATAGATGGTAGAACAAATACAAAAAACAAGAGAACTTCTGAGATGAAAATAATAATGGACTTCAGGGGAGCCAGCTGTGCAACTGAGAAAGAAAAGCAGATGTGTGTGAAGACTTGTTGTTCAGAATCATAGACTCATAGAATAGTTAGTGTTGGAAAGGACCTTAAGATCATCTAGTTCCAATCCCCCTGTCATGGGCAGGGACACCTCCCACTAAACCATATCACTCAAGGCTATGTCCAACCTGGCCTTGAACACCGCCAGCGATGGAGCATTCACAACTTCCCTGGGCAACCCATTCCAGTACCTCACCACCAGAACAGTAAAGTATTTCTTCCCCATATCCAATCTAAACTTCCCCTGTTTAAGTTTAAACCCATTACTCCTTGTCCTATCACTACAGTCCCTAACAAAGA
>JAOEHY010031790.1:20357-45391 GCA_025447955.1 Psilopsiagon aurifrons | reverse complement strand
CCTTTCTTTCTTAGAGAGCTTTCTTAAGCCTCAATTATGTTTAATACGCATGCAGGCAGTACTGCACAGTGCTTTGATCACAGAACTTACGGAATTTATCCCGTATGACAATAAGGTGATTAGAAGGATCTGTATATTTCATATATTGGAAAGCAAACTTTCTTCTCAGCTACATTCCCATCATGTATTTTCCCTTTGAAACAATGCATGTTTATATTTCAATTTTCCCCAGTCTGAACTATTTTAAGTAAATTAAATTTGTTTTGTATTGACACAAATTAAAAGTTTCCAAAGACAAAGAACTAATGTTTACCTATAGTTTCTGGGGAAAAAAAAAATGTAAAAATTGTTTCAGAGTATAAATGAAGCATTTCTGCATAGCTCTTGAGTCTGAATCAGGATTCATTGCTGGACTATTTGATGAACATGACTGTTACAACTTTCACTACATCCATCTCCAGTATTCCTGGGTTGGTGCCTGTTCTCATATCACATCCATCATGCTCTTATTTATGAGTAACTTCATTCATCAGTCATTATCAGAGTGATGTTACGTATGCTTAAATGGATTAGATATACTTTCAGTATTACCGTGAAACCATCTTGCCTCCTCTGCTAATTCAGACACAGATATGCATCATTAATTGAGAAGCTCTAAGGAACGTAATATAAGCTTTTGGTAGCATCTGTACATTCATTACAGAAAGTAAAGGCAACAAGAAGTATAATTCAAATGTCACTAATTTCACTAATATCAATATCTCATGCATTTTGTTACTCCTAAGTAAGCCCTAGTTCTTATGTTTAGGCATTCTGACCATTTCTTTTCTGTGTAATATCCTATGTTACTAATCAAGCACATGTTTAAATAGCAGCCCTTCCTTGAAGAGACTTTCTCCTGTCCTCAGTCATCTTGTTTCTTTACTATAATAGAAACCTTACATTTTTCAAACCTTTCAAACCATCCTCTAGAAAGTCTAATTGAGAGTGGCAACAGATGCAGAAGATATGGGGACAGAATGACAGTTCAACACTCAGGCAAGGATCTGTCTGCATATCGCTACACACACACACTTGCACCCATGTGCGCTCTCACAGGCATACGCTACAACATGGCTATGCAATCAGATTTCATTTTCCAAAGAAATGTCACTGAAGAGCTAGTCTATTAGCACACTTCCTAAAGCTGCTGCCCTGTAGCTCAGCACATCATGATCTCCACAGTTGTTACGTTGGATTATGACTGTATGTAAATAGCTTTAAATACTATTTTCCTTTGCTAGAAAGTGTTTTATTTCAATACGTCTGACAGAGAGCTGAGTACACTATTTGTTTTCAAATGCTCAACAGCAAGTTTAATCATCTGTGGGAACTCACACTAGCTAAGGGTCTGATCCACATGATAGAAATTTGTTATGTTTTACAGAAACTAAGCTAAAAGTAACAGAGGTTGCTGGAAGAAACTATGGACTCCATGCAATTCAATGTGAATCAAGCAGAAGCTGTTTATTGCTTGCAAAGTTCACCTTATATAACAAAACTCCTCCCCTTTACGTGATCAGGCAAACTGTAATTGGTTGCATGCACTGTCCACACACCCTTTAACACATTCTGATTGGCCTTTCACATTTATGTCTGGTACAGCCCAGATCCGGGTCCCAAGCCACAACGTCCTCTTGATTTGCTGCTTCAGCCTTTTCACTTCCTTCTTGCTGGGGCCCAAGGTGACCTTCAACACCCTTGTAGAGGCCTGGGTCATGGGTTCTGGCTCATCTGGAATCCACTGTTTACAAGATGCATGCCCACAAGAGGTAGTCGAATATTTTAAAAGCAAATAGCAGAGTCACTGATATGCTCTTTCCAAAGTGATGTGTCATGTCCCTACTGCAGATTACAGATTTCTTAGAGACTCTTGCTTCTATGCACTAACTCAAAACCTCCAGACAGTGTTTGTTTGGTTTTTTTTTTTTTTTTCCTACACAGATTTATTGTGTTTTGCAGAAATAATAAATAAAAATGAAAAGCCTAAGAACACACACATTTAGAATGTCGGCACAACTCTGCGAACATGAAGGGAAAAGGCCACTGGAATATTTCTCCATATTTATTGATAGACTTTTCATTTTTCTCTCCCTCAAAGACATACTGATTTTAAATGCCTCATGGATATACATCTTTCTTTCAAGCGATGTTGTAATTGGCTTCTTTGCATTGCACACATTTCATTGTGTCCTCTATAGCTGTAACAGCCAAAGAGGGATTCCCCAGGGAGAGAAAGGCCAGGTTCAGTTTACACCAGTTCACATGGGTGTAGCTCCACTGTGTTTAGTGGTGTTCCTCAGGTTGAGTAATAGAGCTGGTAAGAGCAGAGCCCTAATCACAATGAGTTTTCCAGCTTTTTTGGAGAAGAGAGAAATGTTTAAATAACTGAAGGTATGTATTCCCTCTGCTGCTGAACAGAGTTGTATGCAGCCTTTATGAGTTTCTTGTAACAATACATGAATATTTGTTCATGTGTCAAAGTGGGATAAGAACTCCTTTAAACTATATTTTTGATAAAATGTATCACGGGATATACAGAATGGGTTATGCACTGATAAGATAAGCTATTGTGTTGATTATGAGAAATGTAAATAGAAAGGAGAAGTTTAAGATAAAAAAGTTATTCAAGACCACCCTTAGCTGGATCTTGATTTAGAAATACAGTGTTGAAATCAGCTTTAAAGCACTGCGCTTAGAACAATAGACAGAGTTAGAAATTCTTGATTAATTTTTCTTCTCTACCGTCAACATATTGGGCCATTATAGGCAAATATTTTCATCTGTTATTGTTCAAAATACCCCTCTGTAAAACTTAATAACAACACTTCCTTTTTGTCTTCATTTGTCTGACTTACTTTTTTTAAATTTTATGCCTTTCAGATATAGAGCTTGTTTTTTAACTTTGTGTGTTTGGTGGTCTTTGTTGGGAATCATTAGGCACTGTATTAAATAATAGTTCCACTGTGACTAGCAGGGTTACTCTTCTCGGGATCTCCAATGGTAAAAGTCAAAATTCACATGCTAGGATCATAATAAATTAATTTATAAAATTCAAGTGAAGCTGCTTAAAATCCGAGTGTCAGCAGGCTATGTCTGCTGCTATTAACAACAATCAGTGCTTCTGCTCCCTGTCAGTGAGAAAGGTGTTCAGCTCATTTGTTGAAGCTGGTTAAATCCAGACAAGGACCAGACAGCTTCATCCACAGGTCTGCACAAAGTTTATACCATCAATACTAAATCCAGTCTAAAAAGACACAAGTTTGGATAGCATTTCTGTGTATATTGCCAAGGTATTTTTACTAAATGCATTTTAACACTGTATTGTTAGGGGAAATGTCTGTAGACATTTCATTAGTATCTGGCAAAGAAAATCAAGGAGTTTGTGAAAGCACAGAAAATATAATTCTTCTAAAGTGTGTACTGTCAGATGATAGTATAATAGTGTAAGTTTTGAGATTATTTTATGGCTCCATATTGGAATCGCTTGCATTTTTAGCTGTTTGCTTTTGCCTTGTTATGCAAAACTGTCTTTAAAAAACTTCTGAAATAGATTGTTGTTTGCAATATCCCCATACTGACAGAGGATTCTCGTGGTGAGGCAATTTGAGTGTCAAACTAACTTACTTGTGGTGGGTAAAATCCAGATTGGTTTCTGGTTGAATTTAGCCTTCAAACAATGACCAGGAGGAAAGCCCAACACAGGACACTTTTTTACAGTCTGTGATTCAAACAAAAGAGTTACAAGATAGCAAATTATACATAATCACTTCATTTTCTTAGGAATTCTGACATCCAGTAATGGCAAGAGAGAGGGAGTTTCAAGGTTAAATCTGAATTCTTGTCTTTTCATTGCTTAAGCCTGAGTCTTAACTCCTAAGTCACGAGAACTCCTTTGGAAGTGTGAACACTAACAACCTGGGAAATACTTTCTTTTACATATCAGCTACTCTGTTTGGATGATTATATTAATAGTGGTCAGATTTGATTCAAATCAGAAAAGCTTTGACCCATCTTTCAAGGTATCTGGATTTTTTCATTATTAGTCAAATAGATATTTTTTTTTTTCCTCCACAGCCAAAGAGATACAAAATCTCAGGACTCTGACACCAGTACTTAGTTTTCAGTTTTCTTCCTGTAATCCTCCTGTTTCATGAAGGACAATGGAAGCTTGCAGCTCAGCTCTGCCACTTTAGAGGCAGAAATCACTGAAACTCCTGTTTTGCTTCCTTCTGATCAAAGATGAAGGTAAAACAAGCATTCAGGATGTCACTAAGGGATATAGGAACTGTAAACCTGTTGAAATTTTACTGTTAGAACCTGCTTATTGCTATAATCTCATGTTGAAGACTTGTATAGCTAATGGAGTGCTATAAACTGACATAGTTTTTGCTTCCCTCACTTGAGTGGCCCAAGTGGCATGTCAGGACAAATCAAAAACTTTGTCTTTTGACATTTAAATACACTTAAGCATGCTGTTTCATAGAATAAGTAAATATATTTAATCCCCAAGCTTTTACTTCATGCAAAATGGAAGAAAACCACTGTGAAATCTGTATGAAACAGAGCTTCTAAATGTGAGAAAAGTCATCAGCAACTAACTCAACAGGATATTTATTGAGTTGTGGTGGAAGGTCAGCCGTCTAAGCACTCAATAGTCATCTATGAAGACCAATCTTGCAGACAAATTGTAAACACACATAATAAAAGTTTCCTCACACTCCTTGATGACTATGAACTGCTGTTCAGAAAGTGTGAAAGATCTCTGTAAGATCACATGCAGAGGTTCAGGCCATGGGTACACATCATGCATAAGTCTGTGCAGCTGGCAGAGCACAGCAAGCAATGTAGTAGCAAGATCAGGCAGGTTTGAACTTTGAGCGAAGCATCAAAAAGCATCTAGGCCATCCCTACTAAGAGGTTGTTCCATAAACTACGCATTAATGACAGTGAATGGAATGACAACCTAAATCTAATGAAATTGAATTTATACTTAATCTGCTTGGCTGTGATTGTAGGCCAGTACTGTGCATGTGAGGGTATGTTTGTAAAAGCAGAGAAATTTGCACGCAACACAAAAAAATGAGATACAGGATTGTTTCACGGCATTAGTGAAAGAAGTTTTCATGTGGTTTGCAATGAGTTCTAACCTGCATCACATAATAGGTTAACATATCTTCTAATTATCTTCAAGAATTATAAACTAGCCTTAAGGGCAGTTGACTAACAGTAGCTCCCAACGATTTTCTTGCATCAGCTGCTACAGAAAAAAAATCAAACCCTAGGATGAGAAGGCCAACTCCACTGAAATACATGAGGCCATATTCAGCCCAAGCTTTATGCTTGACAGAGAAGCATCTATATGTTCCTGCTCTAGCTCCAAGTCAATCTTCCACTTTCAGTAATCCAGAGGTATAGTACTTCCTCATGATTTCTATTCACATGGCAGACTTGCCACAGTTCTGCTGGATTCTTTGCCATTAAAGTCACCATTAATGATTTTAAGGTTTGGTAGCAATGACTTTGAAATGAATTTTCACTATAACTGTCCTGTGCATTAACACAAGATTGTGTCTCTGCTACGACTCTGCTACTGAAAGATCAGTTTGCCATAAACAATGTTTTTCTCCCAGAAATTCCCATTAAACCAGCAAGTTTCAGTTTCTTCTAGATGTCTACTGAAAATTTTAAAATTCTCAAAATCCCTGAAATATGGAATATTAGGCTGCATTTTTCCCATGAGTCCAAGAAGTTTTAATAAACACCCAGGTATTTGTAAAACACATTTGAAATCAGGCATGCTTGACATTACCTTCTGGATCTTTCTGCTATGGTTCTGGACTCCATCATCAGGGATCAACAAGAGACTTCCTCATCTTTTAGGAGTTTAAGTTGAAAAATCATACTTAACTAAAAACTTAGGAGGTAAGGCCATAAAATAGATGAGGGGGAATCACAGCCCTTGTTTAGTTGGGGGAAAGTTTTGCTTTTGATTTCAGTAAAGCTATGCATTTTAAATGGAGTTGAAAAAAGTCAAAATCCCAAAATTATGTTGTCTCATGGAGAAAAATCTTGAGAAGTAAAACTAAAAATAATACCATGAAAACATCTATGATCAACTTGTGCTTCCTAAACTAGAGGAATTTTAAAATTCCTCTACAAGTTTATTTCCCAGTTATTTAGTTCAAAAGAAATAGCAGGTTGATAACTGAATGTCAGAGAAGAGGCACATAACTTTAATAGCCAATTTTACTCTAATTCTTCAGTCAATGAATTACATTCTTGAATTCTCAGTTATTTTTCTATCCTTTTATGAATAGTGTTGTATGAGCCTCTTTATATCTGTGCTTACAGTAGCTTCATGACACTTTATTATAATTCAAATAGTTTTGGTTACTAGGATGAGGAAATTCAGTTTATTCTTAAAAAATACAAACCCCAAACCAGTTTAATATGACCACCGACAGATGTGCCATGAGACACATTGTTTCACAGTGGGTCAGCATAGCATTTAATATCTGACAATGATAACACCTGTAAATACAGGAAAAGTCTTGAGTTTTGAGCAGAGCAAGCAATAACCAGACTTACAGGATTAGCCAGGTGCCCTCAGGTTAACAAATAACATGATAATCCAAACTTTGAACAAATAGAGGAATCTATATTTAACTAAAAATAATATCAGAGAAAAGAAGCAAGCATAGACACTTTAAAACTAAGCCATGGGTCTAAGAAAACATTAGATTCTTCTTGCTTTCTTTTAATGATATGAGGATCATCCATCTCCAAAACCAAACCTCAGATCATTACTTGTGTCTAATCCTCATCAGAATTCACTAGCTAGGTCTTGTCCATTGAGGGGCTCAACCCAGCCAGTGTCCTCAGAGCTCACTGCCCATGTGGGAGTCCAGCCAAACAAATCTGTAGGTGTAACTGCATACTCACCCAGCATGTGAAGGACTTCTGGGTGCTTGCAAACTTGTTGTGAAGAAAGAACCTGGATGTGGATCTATACAGAATGAGACCAAAAAAGTAGTAAGGTCATGGGTCTGTTTTTATGCCAAATTGGCGACTTTCTCCTTTCTCCACTTTGTCTCTGCTCTCATCATGACTGAATAGCATCCAAAAGGGAAGGAATAATCCTAGACTGAACTCAGAGATAGGGACATGCAAGCCAAGAACAACAGAATTCAAACAGAGGAAGGGAAGGGTAAGGAGGATAATCAATCTCATTTTCAGCTGAAGAAGTTTGAACACCTTCAATGGCTAATTTTGTCTGTGTGAGAGAGAGGAGAAAAGCAGCAGAAGTTTCTTATGTGACTGAGTACACAGGGGTGGTGCATACTTCTGAAATAAGACAGCAGCAAGTAGAAGTACATTAGTAGATTTAATAGCCCATTAAAAACTGGGTCACTCATGAGAGAGTATCCTAGTCACTGGATGGGACAGACAAGCTTCCACTTGTCACCTGTTTGTGCTCCACTAAATTGGGATTATTTTGTTTCAGAGCATTGCTATGGCAATGACAGAGGTGAAGTTTGCTCTTTTATACATTCTCTTGGAAACTTAATGGGTAGTAGGCAGAGGCCCAGATACAGCTGTCATATTGGTAGATTATAAAACAGCCCTGAGGCAAGTGTAAGTGCTTTTACCACTGAATTATCACCATCTACAGCTTGATTTTAGGAGAAAGGAACAATCTCTGCTCCATCTTTGAAAGATTGGCCATTGCCCTTCAAGGCAACATGTATAATGCTGGGTCCCAGAGGTAACACTAGCAATATACCTGCGTCTCCCCTGCTTTGCTGAGACAGCTGGTCGGGAAGTGGGTGGGTGGCAAAGTAATTTTATGGTTTACAAGCATGTGGGAATCACAAGCAAGGCTGAGAAGTTTATTTACCTGCCTTGACATTCAGAAGATTTTGAAAAAGGAAAAAAAAAAAAAAAAAAAATGGAAAGGAAAAAGTTTTAATTTCATTTTGATTTTTTTATGATTTTTGAGTCTCCAGACTACACACAAGTTTCATCATGAAGTTTGCAGTGTGGCAATGGGAAAAAGCAACATGGAGAGAATGGGGCAACAGGCTGACAACCAAGCTGACATGTCAGGAAAAGGGGGCAATTTGTCACCACTACAGTACACTACTCTCTCAGAAAAAGAGAAAAGTGAAGAGCTATGCTTGTCACTCTTGGAGGAAACTCTGAGAGATCAGAAAACAAATCTCAGCTTTCATAACAGTTTGCTCTTGCAAGCCAGCTCTCAGACGCTCACCCCATCCTCTTCCATGAACTCTTTCCCACATGGTTTCAGCAGCAGAAAACAGGTCAGACATTCAGCACCTCCATGTTGGAGTTACTGAAGCATCAGCAGCTGTCTCATGGTCTGCTGCACCTGCCTGTCCTTGTAGCAGACTTGGCAGAGAACAAGATGTGAAATCTGTGACCAGCACTCTTCCTACTCCCCTTCAGAAGCTGTCCCACACACTTCAGCTGGAACAGTGAGCAGGGAATCATCTCTAACACAGAGCACAGAAGATGTTGTATGCCTTGTTCTCTTCTATGCTAATTATTTAAGTAATTACTTTCATTAGCGCAACAGATTACATTTTAAATGAGATAATTCAAATTGGGGTAGGATTTGTATGCTCTTTTTGTGATGTATTCTTCCCCGTATTGACAGGAAACAGGAAAAATATATGAGAAATTCATTATCCTAATCTGAAAACTCTTCTTTAATCAATTACTAGGAAAAAAACCCCAACTACTGGAAAAATTTCCTTTTCCTAATAATTACATGCTTAAACCAGCACTACCAGAATGGTTAAAGGTATATTTTAAACTAGTTCATTATATTTTCATTTGTCTCATAAAAACCTTTTTACTGAATGAAGTAAATGTTTCTTTGAATGTGTTTAAAATAAAATAAAATTCATATTTACAAAATTACTTCTTTGCATAAGCAGACAACTTATGTAAAGGCAGATATTCCCTTGAAAGGACCAGACGTATATCCAACAACATATATTATCAAGTGCCTTGCCATCCCTAGAAGAATTTTGGATCTGCCTGTACTGGAATGTGTTAGGAAAACACAAGACAGCATGGTCCTTAGTCCAAACATACTCTAACTCTTAATGAGAGAGAACATATAATTATTGGCTCCAAAATACTAATTTTTATATTAAATTGTAATTCATATTCTTGTTTCTCAGGAGGAAGTATATTGCACAAGTATATATTTGATGATGCTTATTTATTCCTTTAGCTCTTGAATGAGCTGTAGTGGCTCATGAATTAGCTTAGTTTTTTGCTACATCCTGCCTTTACCTGCAAATGGAAGTTATTGTCTTCTATGTGATATGTCTTCATGTGGTCATAACAGAAGAACTCATCAGGGCTGAAATATAACATCAAATATTGCATTCCATTAAAAAAAAAAAAAAAAAGAAAAAAGATAGTTATACCCAGGTGATGACATCAATGGCCCGAAAAGTCAAAAGCCAATTGCAGGACTATATCTCATGCGTTTTCAAATTAATCCTACAAAGATGGAATGCACAGCTTATGTGAAAAAGAGTAAGAATTGCGCAGGAACATTGAAAGCTAGAAGTACTAGCTTTGTTCATAAAAAAGGTTCATGCTAGGTTTCAACAATAAGCCACTAATAGCTTATGAGTGACTGCCTGAGGTGTTTCTGAAACCCTTCTATAAAAACAAAAATTAAAACATTCCCAGACTGAAGATTGTCTCAAATTAATCCTTAATTTGAAAGAAATTCTGGTTTAGGAGTGGTTTAGATTTATTTTGCATCTGAATTAGTGATTGATCACATTTGTGTTATGAACCTTCTTGTTCTGGGTCCAGTAGTAGCAGTCATTTTTCTCCTTAGTAACTGGTGCAGTGCTGTGGTTTTGACTTTCAGGCTGGGAGCATTGCTGATAACACTGATGTTTTCAGTTGCTGCTTAGTAATGTTTACTCTGACCAAGTACTGTCTGAGTCTCATGATCTGCCAGGGAGGAAGGGAATCCGGGAAGAAGCAGAGACAGGGCACCTGACCTAAACTAACCAAAAGGGTATTCCATACCACAGCACATCATGCCCACTATATAAACTGGGGCAGTTATCTGGAAGGGCTAGATTGCTACTAAGATCAGGCTGGGTATCTGTTGGTGGGTGGTGAGTGGTTGTATTCTCTTCCCTTGTTATTTCCCTTATCATTATTATTGGTGGTAGCAGTAGTGGTTTGTGTTATATCTTAGTCACTCGCCTGTTCTTATCTCCCCCATGGGAGTTACACTCTTTCAATTCTCCTCCTCATCCGTCCAGGAGAAGGGAGAGAAAAAAGGGAGTGAATGAGTGGCTGCATGGTTCTGAGTTACCGGCTGGACTTAAACCACAACACTTCTACAAACACTTCAAGTTTTGGAGAAGCCCAATAGACTGCTCTAAGTCTATATTACAATTATCTTCTTAATTTCATGTAATAATGGCTGTAATAATGACTGGAAAAATACAGTGTATTTTCTTGCAGAGAATCTTAAAATTAAAAGAGGAAAGATCAGACATAATGCATATATTCGCTATTTGTGTCATAATAACACTTTCTCACTGAGGAATAAAGAATAAATCTTTTTAAAGGGCTTTTTAAGGAGTCAGCAAACATCAGCTTTCCACCATGTAAGCATGGCGGTTTGGGGAGTGGGGATGGGCATGACATTTTTTGTTGTATTTGTAGTGCAGGCAGATAAGATAGGTAGTGCTTTGGACTGAGTGTCTTCACATACTGTTTCACAGACTGCTTCATCTTTCCTACTGCTCCAAAGAGTTTTAATCATTTTTGCACCTTCTCAGCCACTAGTAATTCTTGCTAATGTTGTGGATGGAAACCTCCTCAAACCTGACTTTTTCTCATGCTGTCCCAGGGATATTCCCAGCAGAAATCAGGACCTTCTCCCTTTATGTGTTTTATTTAGAGCTCTTCGTGGGCCATCATATTCTGTCCCATGATATGCTCTTCCATTGCAATATATTAGTATTACTAAGGTAGCACTTCTAATAAAGGAAGTGCCTGTCAAGAACTAGAGTAATGCAGTGAAGCACTGGGACAGAGAAATAAAATCTCAGATATTACTCACCAGTTCTCTTCATCAAACACGAAAATCGCTAAATGCACTGAGCAAGGTGTCCCTATGTGTCAATACACTGCAATCTCTTGTTCTGTGCATCTACAGTGGTTTTTCTTCTCCATGTGATCCGTGGAATTTCAGTCAATTTTAACTATTGACTCTCATTAGTTAATAATATTTTTGTTAATCCTGGTCATTGTGTGAGAACTTCAGCTCTTAACACTTTCACTAAGAAGATCCTTTAAAATCATACATAGTTTGTATTTATGTTGCAAGACACAATAGTCCAGATTGTGAACCAGTTAAGACTTGTGAAGTCAAACCTGTATGAAATGTAACAGCCATTTTCCACAAAGCCAGTCCTCTATTTTTTCCCCCAAGATTTGTTCATATTTCTCAAATAGAATTATAATTTACAACACATCTGAATTTTTAACTACCACTACCCTTGAAAATATCTGGGTTTTTCAACGCTGTCAGATCTACTTTGTACCAACTATCAAGTAGGATAAGGGGACTTGACTGGTTAGTTGTGTCATCATTTGTGGCAGGAGCTTGGACAACACACAATGATTAATGTAATCGGAGTGCTGGCAATTTATTGTAGCCTAAGTACACCTTATATAGACAATTTTCAAGACGCTCGAATATTTGGTAGAATCTGATTGGTTAATATCCCTTAGCTACATGTTAGTAACAATTTAATGATTGGTTAACCATTACAACATATATTCCAAGCTTGTTTCAAGCTTGCAGTTATGTTTCAAGGTTACAGTTATCAGTTCCTTGTTGTACATCTTCCTCAGCAACTTTCTGTGCCAACTTGCTCAGACCTTCTGCACGTATGCATCCTTTAGTAACCTCCAGGCAAGGTCGCAAAGCCTTTGGTTCACTACTCCACGATTGTCAAGTAGCTGTCCGGATAACTGTCTGGATTGCTCACATGTCCATGTTCATTCAGGTACATTCCCACAATCATTAAAACAAACGTTCAAGCATGGTGCAAAAGTGGTGTCTGTGGATTGCAATATTAATATGAGGTTTGAACTGAGTTCTTAAGGATATTCAGTATCATTGCTGTACATAGTGAAATTTGAGAGTACAGAGGAGTCTTGTAGAAATAGCTTGCTATACATTAGGGTCAGGTATTTTAGTTTTGAAATTACCAGATTCTTAGGTTCATTGATCTAATACAGCGATTTAAATTTACATAGTGACTGTCAGCTTGATCTTTACAAGGATCTTCACAAAATTTGCTGAAACTTCAGCTCCTTATTCATGTAGATAAATCATCCTTAAACATAAGACTCTTTACATGGACAACAAATTAAGATGCAACTGTATGCATCTCACAAAGGCATTGTAAAAGACACATTAACTATCTTGACACAAGTCAGTTACTCCAACTGCACCATTAGATTTTATATTTTAATACATTATATTGGCACAATAATCTTTCTCCAATATTTATGTTTACTGGAAGCTTATAAATTTAAAATATTTTAAATGAGGACAAATCTAAATACTTATTCTCTTCCCTGGTAACAGAAAACAGGATTTAAAAGAATCTTATAGAAGAATTCTAAAAGCTTATAAAATATTTTTACGAAGCCTTTTTCAAAATAGTTTAATGATTTTTGCATTGTGCCAAAATCATTCCTGCTCAAAAGAATAAATCCTCTTTTAACCTTCAGGTTAAAAAAAGTAATTATTTGGATACATTTTCTATAGTATTTTGACCCATATATATCTTCAAGGCAATAAAGACACATATACATATGTGTACATGCATATTTATAGCTTAATATTTCACTGTATGTAGAAGAAAATATATGCAAGGTTCAACCAGTAATCGAATAAACAGTCTATTCATCATTAGATGACTATGCTTCATGAACTCATCTTGTCAGTCATGTACAAATACTAGTATAGTGATTCCCTGACCATGCCAGAGATGCAGTCTCATATCAGATGCATCACATGCCATGTGACCCCCAGTAACACAGCTGTGAAGGCCAATTGACCAGCAGGGTCCAGCACCTGTGTATTTCATTCTTGCAGCATTTTATGTCTACATTTCTCTTTTGCTCTGGAGATCAAATGAAGGATGACAGTAATCAGCTATGACTCTCTGGGAGACATCAACTTGGTGAGGGAATTCACGCCTACAGTAAGTCCCGTACTCCTTCTCTCCTTGGGTGACTTTCTGGAGAAAAAAAGCATAACTCTTGGTCCTTCTGACAGCTGTGTATGTATACTTTAAATCTTTTAGTCTCCTAGGCCTCCGAGAGTGTATGGGACAACATGGAACTACTTTATCTCTGAAGAATTATTTTTGGCAGTTTCTATCTTCTGAACTGAGGGGAAGGTAATAAGATAAACCTCTGAGCTTCTTAATGATGTAGAGTGATATAATGACTTATGGAATATCCATGTATCATGTAAAACACATATTTCTTCCATATTGAATTAACCTCTGACACTTAAGTGCCAAATAGGCACTGACCTGGATGAACTGATATTAGAAAAAATAGCTAAAACCCAGCTGTGACTGTTTGTTGAATAACTTTGTCAAAGAAGGTGCTTGAGTTAGAAACAGTCCGACAGTTGCTCAAATGTTTCTCAATTTTCTGAAATTCAGTTATCTCACTACAACATAAGTTAGTTGGTAATAAAATCACAGTTGATTTTTTTTCTTAAGTGTGACAAAATTTCAAGCAATAAGGGTAATTTTATGCTTCATTTATACTTCTTAGTCTTGCAGTATGTCTATAAACATAAACACTATCTTAGTCAATGCAGACACATTTTTCTTTTTTGTCTCCTTCATGTTCTCTCAAAGACACAGGTGAGAATGAAAGGCATTTTATGTAGTATTTTTTATTTATTAAAGAACTTTTGAGACTCTTTTCAAGAATAATGTAAGTTTCATACACAACTCAAATTTATTTTTTAGCAACAATCAAAACTACTTTCTATTTATCCCATTAGCACAGCGCTATTCATACTCTTGGAAATCAATAGTGTTGAATGTGGTAGTCCAGTTCAACATGAGTAATATGCTCTACCATCTCCTCTGTAATACAACATGATTTTCAAATTGTCCTTCTGAACAAAATAACTGAACAATGAATACCTACCTTTGATCTTATAATTATACCTTCCCTATGAACTTTTGTTCATTCATGTCTGTCCATCAGATTCTTCTGTGCCCACAGAATACTTTAGTGTGGACTTGGTCAAGGGAGTCAGCCAGGAGCAGACAGTGACAATACTTTGTCGAAGAAATAATTCATGCTGGCTCTTTCCTACACAGAAAATATTAATATTGCATTGGAGAGGTGAGGATACCTATCTTCCATCTAATAATCTCCATAATACATATTTAAGCACACAGCTGCTTGTATTTCACTTTCTTCTGTGGGAAAACCTGAATAATTAGTTGTAGTTTGTGGAAAAATTAGTCATCTGATCAGTTATGTTTATTCATTTGAAAAATGGCTGCAGGGAAGATTACTACCTTTGCGTGATATCAGAGCAATTAGAGCACTGGCCCAGTGAAATATGACTTTTGTTGGAGTAGATGGCTTGCACTGTTGTCTGCTGTAGCACATATGCTAGAAGGCATAACTTTACTTACTATATATTGTTTGTGATGGTAGGCATTCCAAATGTTCTGAGGTCACTCTTGAAAGGAAGCTACCTGAATAAATCTCCAGTTCATACCACCAGAGCTTGAAATAGTCTGCTGTTTATGCCAACTAATTATCATCTACGATTCGCTGTAGATTACAATGATTGAGTTTCTCTGGAAAATGGTTATGGAAATTAGTTTCATGAAGCCACTTAGCTGCACCTCTCTACTTTATTAGTAGAAGCAGGTAATGCATAGTAGTATCCTTTTTGTCCTGTTGAAGAGCCATTCTGTAGCCAAGTTCTGTTCTCTTGGAGAATGTCATCTATCATAAATCATTTAGTAAGATTTTAGAAGTATTATTTCTCTCCTTCTCCAGTTGATCCCAAGTATATTAGTAAAGGACAGTGTTGCTTTAGAATCACAATGAAAGTTATGTCAGGTCACAAAATGCTAATGCTAGAAGCATTTCTGAGAGAATATTGTGAAGATGCAATGGCATAAGTACAGGTGCAGTTCTCAAAGCTAAGCAAAACATATTAAAGATTAAAAAATAAATAAAAATTGAAACAGAAACTTCAAAAACATATTTTTTTTTTTTTTTTTTTTTTGCCAGATTTATTTTACGTCCTTTGCTTTGAAGGAATGGATTCTTCTACTTAGGAAATGAAGAAGTACTTTCCTTTTTATTTTCTAAAGATATACAAAGCACTTTGCAAAGGACTATTTCAGCTTTTTTGAAAGTAAAAATGTAATTATTTTTCCATTTAAAAAGATCACAATTTAGAAGCTGAATGCAAACGCAAACTTAAAAAAAAAGTAATCAAAATGGATTACAAATAATGATTAAATACTGATTAAATCCTAGTGAGTTTTTAGGCATTTATTTATTCATCTGGGTTTGCCATAGAAATACGTTTATATTAACAGAAAGTGAAGTATGGCACTGAGCTCCCCAACTGGCTGTTGCTGTGTCTTAAAACACATCTAGGAAAATGTAGATATGTATCAGAATGATGTGAGAAGATAAAATAGTAGGGGCTGACGCTTGGAATTCCAGATGGCCAGTGATCACAAGGCAGTAGTAGAACAGCAGGCAACCAGAAGAATTGTAAGAGACACCACCTGAGAGGAAAGCAGAAATTTTCAGCTACTACACTGCCTACTATTTCAGCACAGCAGTCACAAAATTGTCAGGGAAAATACTCAAAGGCACCTTCATAGCTTGGTGTCTATGCCTGAGACAAGTGTTTGAGAGTCATCCTGCAAAAATAGAGCAGAATGGATCTGAAAGTGTATGTGCTGAAGACGTTTTCAGCTGAAATGAGATTACTGCTTAAGCAAACTGGAGTTTGTCAATAAGAAGATCAGAAGTGCCAATTTTCATCAGAAATACTCATTTCAAATACAATTTGCAGCTCTTGCATGCTGAGAAGTCATTCTCACTAAGTGAACTCTCCAGGTTATCCACAAAGTTAAATAAATGAGCTTCTTCAGCTTCTCATGTAGAGTACATTTCTAATCAGACATAACACTTTTCTGAAGACTTGAGTTTGATTTCTAGCAAAATTTAGGGATAAAATAAATTTTAAAAATATGTGGTTTATAATAGAATATGTATTTAACAACAACAAAAATAATAAAACAGTTTCTTTTTCTTCTATTGGAACTCCAAAATATGAGACAATGGGATTTAAACTTCCCCAAGGAAGAATGTTCTATATATTTAATGCGTGAGTGCTAGTGGAGGCACATTCCATTCTTTTGAATCCTTTTGTGGATATCAAACATGAGAGAGAAACAGAAGCCTCTAAACTGTTATATTCACAGAAACCCAAGTTTTCTGAAAATAAATAACTTGCACAGAGGAAAGTTACCCTAGACTCTGTTCTCACTCCTAAGTAGACCCAAATGTGTCCAGCCCTCAGACACAAATGCATAAGAAAAGTGGCCTCATAATTTCTAGTTTTGATAAAATATTAAGCCCTAGTACAAGGTCATCAGACAACCCTTGTGAAAAAATCCAACAGGGGTGCTCTTTCTGTTCCTCCCTTTCTCTAGTGCTGCTGAGCAGAGTGCATACAATATCAAAATCAGAAAGTTAATGTGGACTAAATGTGCATACCATCTTTACTACTCAGAATTGATGGACTAACGGTACTAAGAAGTGGCTGGACATAAGCATAGATAGCATTAAAAGTACTCAATAGAACACTTAAAAGAGAAATTGAACTTCCTTAAGCAATAAAAACACCACTGTTGTTAGCGCCATCAGCAATTTTTCGATCTCATCATCCAGATAATATGAAGATGTTGAACAGCATGAGGGCCAGTATTGATTCCTGGCAGACCCTGCATGTGACAGGCTTCCAGCCTGAATAAAAATCACTGATGGTCACCAGCTGAGTGCAGCCTGTGAGCCAATTTCATCTCCATCTCGCCAACCACCCATTCAGTCTGTTTCTTGCCAGTTTGTCGAGGAGGAGGCTGTGGGAAACTGTCAAGTGCTTTGCTGAGGTCCAGGTGTTTGAAACTGCCTTAAATGTCTCTTCTCATCCTGTGAATTTTGCTGCATGTCCAAGAAACCTTACGTCATTTTAGAGGTCACTGAAATTTCAACAGAACTTGTTCAGGAAAATGATTTGATTTTCATTTTGGCAATTTCTAACAGTTCTCGCATTTGTGAATAATTTGCAGAATTAGGAACAAAATCAACATTTTTGATACCTAATCTTGTGTGACTAGAGAAGGTGTAGAAACACTGCAGTGAAATCTGGATTCTGGGTGTCATGTTATTTTCTAATTTTTTAATCTTTTTTTATTAACCCATACTTTACTGTAAATCTAGTTCTCAAGTCCCTCCAAATGTTTGGCATGGTTTGCTCCTAAATAGCAACTATTATGATTATAGTCTTCAAATCTATTAGATTGCACTTTGCCTATATAAATACAAATCACAATTTTGTTATATTGTTTTGCCAGGATCCCTACAGTTTAAAATTACTAACCTATGAAAAATAAATTCAGAATACATGTCAGGGAATGTTCAAGTTGTTTCCTTATAAAATATTTCATCTGCAATTTTCCCATAAAATAAGCTAAACAATAGATGATTTAATGATATCATTCTGCCTCACAGTGGAGTCCTCAAATACATTTGGTTATTGTTCATTCATTTTAAATATTATTTTTCAGTGAAACAACTATCCAAAGGTATACGGTGGTACTTAGACAAGGTAAGACAGAAATCAAGATTCAGTATAAATTTGGGTGCTGACCAAAGTGTTGTCTATATGAACCCAACTGTTTAGACTTTATTTAAGGATTTGAAGACATAGAAACAAGAAGTGCAAGAAGAAAAAAAGGGAATTGTCATGTAAATGAAAGTGCACTTTTGTTGACCTTTCTGTTATAGTTCTCTGTATAGAATAGGTACATATATTCATATACCTGTATGTTCATTCATATACTTAATATACATGTATGAGCATTCATATATCTAATATACATGTATGCACATGTTGCTCTTATTGCACCACTGAAATTAATTCAGCCCCCAAGTGCTAAACTGTGTAGAACTTCTAGAACTATTGGACTTACTACAATCATACTTTTTTTCCTCCTTTAATGACTTTCCCAATTTTGTGATACAGCAAAGCAGAGAAAAAGTTAACAAAAGTGGTGATGGTATATTTAAATCAAGGCGCTCCTTCAGATGCCCTCTTTGCTGTCTGAAATCTCTGATCTTCAATCAAAAGAGAAATCTTGATATTCACAGAACTAAACTGCGCAATATTACTGTGATTGAGTGGATGTGGAGAAAAAAAATCACAATAATTCAATTTCAAAGTGGCATCTGACTTTCACTCTAACCAGACATTTCAGTGTAACTGGCTGGAGGTTACAGCCAAACGTCTCTTACAAGTGATTTCCAGTAATGATGGCACCAAGAAAGCAATCCTAATAAGGAAGTTACCTAATTTAGGAAGTCATGCAGGGCTTTTCACATCACAATACTTAGCTTAGATATAAAATAGAATTTTTGGGGTTTTGTCTAATTACATACTTTATATGCTTCAAGCATTAAGCCAGATCCATTCCATTTCTTGAATCTCTTCATTTAATGAAGAATTTTGTGGAATACATAAGAAAATCATAGAGGCATAGAATAGTTTGGGTTGGAAGGGACCTTCAAAGGTCATCTAGTCCAGCCCCCTGCAAAAAACAGGGACATCACCAACTAAATCAGGTTGCCCAGAACCACATCCAGCCTTGCCTTGAATGTTTCCAGGGATGGTGCATACACCACCTCTCTTGCAAACCTATTCCAATACTTTTACCATCATCACTGTAAAAATTTTTTTCTTCACATCCAGCCTGAATCTCCTCTCTTTTAATTTAAAATCATCACCCCTTGTCCTGTCACAATAGGTCCTGCTAAACAGTCTCTCCATATCTTTCTTATAGGTACCTTTTAAGTACTAAAAGGACACAATAAGGTCTCTCTGGAGTCTTCTCTTTCCCAGGGTGAACAACCCCAACTCTCAGCCATTTCTCTCAGCAGATGTGCTCCATCACTCTGATAATTTTGTGGCCCTTCTCTGGACCCTCTCCAACAGGTCCATGCCTTTCCTGTACTGAGAAGTCCAGAGCTGGTGCACTACTCCTTGTGGGGTCTCACCAGAGCAGAGGGGCAGAATCACCTCCCTTGACCTGCTGACCACACGTCTATGTTTGTTTGTTTTACTCAGTTTTTGCTGGTGGAACATAAGTTTTCAGTGAGGCACACAGGCTTTTAATGAAGAAGAAAAGGAGAATTAGCTGCTTTAGAATGGGATCCAGAAAGGAGAAGGCACTGGAAAACAGCCAGTCTACACAGCGCATTAAGGAACAATACATTTGAAATAGTGGTTTTAAGTGAAGAACAAGAGCTACAGAAGGACACTCGATTTTGAAAAGGTCCAGGTGAGTACATACAAACAATGGCAAATGCTCCTCTCCAGGCTTTTAGATCAATTACACTTTTAAAACTGTTAGTCATAGTTACTTGTCTTTCACACCTTTGTTAGAAAATGTCCCCCACTTTGGTTCAAGTTTCTCCTTAGTAAGTGAGGTTCAAAATCATAAAGCTTTATTGTGTGGCCACACATTCACTGAATAATGATTATTACACATGGTTAGAACCCATTTCAGTGTCCTTCTCCTGTGTCAGTACTGAAATATGTGAAACAAGTGAAAGAGGGGCTTGGAGTCACAAGCTGATAGCCAGGAGTTGAGCAGTGGTGGAGAATTTTCTGTGTCCCTTCTCCAAGGACTGTTTTCTATACTTTAAATCAAACATGACAGATGGATGCCCATCTAAGAACCCTTAAACCCATCTGACTTCTGCTTTTAACTCAGGGAGGTAAAATGCAGGCAGAATATGCGAAAGCACCCCTCCACATGCTTGCTTTGCTTCTGTTCCCTCAAACAACCTACAGCTCTGTTCTTACATGACTTTCCTGGGAGGAAGGTGTTGAGGTTTTGAGTCCCTCAGGCAAAGGAGAGAACTCAATCCAGATCTCCTGTTTCCTGGTTGGATGTTGGAATCTCTGAGCTACTACCTCCCCCCCAGGCAAAACATTTTTGTGAGGTCCTGTCAGCCTGTCTCAGACCCTGGAGGATCCTGGCAGAGAAATGCCTCATTTCTGGATCTTCATCAGGCTTAGGCAGGAGATAAAGCATCTCCTGGGGTTGAGGAAGCCCTAGGCATGCTTTAAAACTAAATTTTAAGAATTAAATTAACTTCAAAATCAAACTGTGAGGAACCAACTGATCTTAACAGCCTTCAGGTTCAGACACCACTGAGTAGGACTACTGGGATTTTGTTGTTTATTTTTAGGCATCTAAGTTCTGCCTAAGTCCCACATCAGCCCTCTACTACATCTAATGGAAAGATACTGTTGAGGACTGAGTAAGGTTGTTGAATAATTGAGCAGTGTGAGGGTCAAATGGCATAGTTTGTATGATTTCAAGAAATAAATTTCTGGGGGAGAAAAAAAAAAAGCATTTTCCTCAGAAAATATTTCCATTCAGAAACCCCAAACAATTAACATATATCACATAAGTCGTTACTATTAGAAATATGGCTCAGATGAATGCAAAAACTTTCTGGAAAATTGCACTTAAAGAACCTTATCCATCAGACATTTATCTGAGTGATTTTTGCTGCTGTTACTGTTTGAACACAGCCTATAAGTAATGACTAGCATATTTGCACAACTGCAAAGGTGTAAAGTTTAGGTATTTCTGTTAAATATATACATTTTCAGAAAGAATAAGTCAAAAAGACAACACATTCTCCTTAATGAATCAGTGAGTTAATTTTTGCTGCAAATAGAAGTTTATGAGCAGAAAAGGATTTGGACTTCAGCAAACTTTTGGCATTTTTAATATTTTCTGTTGAGAAAACATAAAAACCAATTTATATGAAATAAAATTTCAAAATTATTTTTCAGTTACTCACACATCTATGAAGTGTTTTGAACCAGCACTGAAGGTAACACATTATACAAAATAAATAAGTTTGGGATCAAACTTAAATAGGAGGGATTTAGTTTGGGTATAAACAAGAAATTCTTTACTGTGAGGGTGGTGACAAACTGAAACAGGCTATCCAAGGAAGTTGTGAATGCTCCATCTCTGACGTTTAAGGCAGGGTTGGACAGGGCCTTGAGCCGCGTGGTCTAGTGGATGGTGTCCCTGCCAATGGCAAAGAGGTTGGAACTCAAGTATCTTCAGGTCCTTTCCAATCCAAACCATTATGTGATTCTAAAATACCGCTTTAAAAAATGGATTTAAAAATTCAAATATGCAAAACAAAAAAAAAAAGAAACAGTGAAATGTGCAACACGGAAAAAAATTCTAGCTTGTGGGACTACCCTGAATTGCTACATTGCAAATGATATCTCATTAAAACATATTGTGTAACATTTTCTGACATAATATTCAACTTTGGGATTTTTAACTTGCTGTATACCTAATGCTTCTGGATATCTGCTGGAATTAAGATGAATGAAAACTGAAATTGTTTTTTTTAAGTTTCTGGGATATGCCAGAAGCATGCCATTCTGTCAAGCTGCAGAAGCATGGCATATACATAGTGGGATAATGCAAATTTAATATCTGGATATATTATTTGAAACCTATGAGCACTATTTCTCATCTTTGTTCTTTGGTTTCTCATTGCTTAAGTTCCTAGAGATAAAAGGACTCTGAAAAATGAATAAAGCTCACATTTTCCTCTTAAAGCTTTACATATTCTACTCCTTTATTTTCCTTACTGAATATATGATAATTCCTTTGTTAATGTCTTAGCCATTCTTTTGTCTTTTATTCTGATATAGTAGGCAAAGATAAAAAAAAGAAACAAAACTAGTGTTTCTAATGCTAAGTGTACCTGCTTTTTTGTTTGTTTGTTTGTTTGTTTTTGTTTTGTTTTGTTTGTTTTTTGTTTGTTTGGTTTTTTTTTTTTTTTTTAGTATAAATAATTCTTGGAAGTATATCTTATAAAATTAATTTGCACTTCTGCCCCCAGGGATTTTTGATACCTGTCCTGTTTTCCACAAGAGTTATCAACCTGCATTATGTCTGCAGTACACTGGAAAACTCCAGCTGTCCAAATCAATATTTCTACCTCCCTCATTTAAATCCAAGCTCTGGCTGGAGCTGGGTGGCTGTGACACACCAAAGCCATCACATGCCTCCCTGTTGCTACAGGCAACGCTGCAGAGGGCGAGAGCTGGTCCCTGTACATCACATTGCGAGCTCTGACATGCCATGGTTTTAGACAGCCTCTCATTGAATTGCCTAAGCTGATGTTAGAGATCACCTGATCTTCCAAGAACTGTATTAGTGCCAGTCAAAAATAACATTGTATTTTCTTTGTTACTGTAATAGACTTGTGTAACAACTGTATCAAAGCACATGCCTGACTTTTTCCCCTAAAAGAAGGGGGTAAGCAACTAATCAAAATTTATTCTCCTACTTTGGCTCTATTCATCCTGTGAAGGTATCCCAGATTTGGTTTTATCAGCAAATTATAATTTTGGAATACTCACTTCAAAATTACAGTGAGCTGAACTCAAGTTACTAGACAATTATGTTATTGGTTGGGGACAGTGGGTTACATCTCTAAACTATTTTATCTGGAGAATTTCTTCAGGTCACAAGTGGAAATTAACTTTCTGATGTTATTTTCCTGATAACTGGCTACAGATCCACATTGCCATAGTTTTTATGACTGGCAGAGTTTGCTCAGGGGAGACCTAGGACTGGAATAGCAAGGGCATTATAGGTCAAGCGTGCTGTGCATTGGCAGAATTGCAAGACCCAGTTCTAAAATGAACTTCTGTCACTACCATGAAAATTATAGTGAGCATCACTGAAAAAAAAACCCTCTTTTCCAGGTTCATATTCTTACTTTCCTTACCAAGGCATAAGTTCATAAGTAAAAAACAGCAACCTTATTTATTAATAAATATATTTTTACTGTTTTAATTAGTTAAAGATTTACTTTAAAAAAATCACATTTTATTTGTTAATATTGGCTTGCTTGAAGTGTTTTATTCAAATTATCGTCAAAATAAGGTTCATCACCTTACGGCAAATCTAGTGCCACTCAAGGATTTCCCAGTCCATTCCTGGAAAAGTTCAAGGTCAGGTTGAATGGGAACCTGAACAACCTGATCTAGTTGAAGATGTCCCTGCTCTGTGCAGAGGGTTGGACAAGATGACCTTTAAAGGTCACTTCCAACACAAAACATTCTGTGATTCTATGATTTTATGACTTCTGGTGCGGCAGACCCAGGAGATACGGCATAAAGAACTAGTTGTACCCTCACTGGGCATGGTAGGGGCTGCTGTACTGGATTTGTGGGTTTCATTTAGGAGACTAAGCATAGATTCCAGAATTTTGTAAACCTGCAGAACAGTATTCTATGATTTTATTTTTTGGGGGTGAACACTGAATGTATTTTTAAGATCTACTCTTATTTCAAGAAATATAAGCACCTTAGGAATGTGAAATCCTTCTTTTCAATAAATGGCATTTATCAAATCAGCCAAATCACTCAGCACAAAATATTAAACCTGCAATCATAATAAAATACCCCGTTGTACTGTAGATATAATGCCCATGCCATTTCAAAATGTGTGGGTTGACATGTCAATATGGAGTTAAGTCTGTACATGGCTGGAGGTAAGAATGGGTATGCCCAAGGCAGGAAGAACAGAGGGCTCATTATCCACATTGAAATGTTACAGTCATCTCATTTCACATGTTCCAAAACCATTTCGCCTATTTTTCTCCTGTTGAACTTCACAGGATACATCTACTTATCCAGAGGGAAGAAATGTAAAAAGAGGAGATTTCTTTCTTTCTTTCACTTCAAGACAAATGTGGGAAAATGTTAAGTAGTTGCAGAACCTCTGAATTAAGCCACAAACCCTTTTGGAAAACAAACAAATAAATAAAAAGCACCTACTAAAATCATTGCTCTATCCAAAACGCAAGAACTCTGTGGGTTAAATTTATATCTCCTTAATCATCCCTGCTGCATGCCAGAGCACATGAAAGCCATTTCTCTCTATTAGATTTACAGTTCACTCAGCAAGCTTCCAATAGAAAAGAATGCAATGTAGAAAGAAAATCTACTGCCCATAATTAGCCACCCACAATGAACTTCGCATTATCAGTAGCCCAGCTTTTTTCAGAGATCTTTCATGTTTTATTTTATAGAAGTTATTCCATTTCCTTATCAAGATGCTGTGTTGCTAAAGAAGTGAGTTTAATATTTTCCAAAGCCCTTGGATTGCCACTTTTATAATCCAGTTAAAAAAATTAGGCTCCAGGTGAGGCAGGAGAAGTGGCAGGTTCTAAATTGTATTTATTTCACTAGGATAGTCACTTCTTGTTCTACATAATTTTTCTTATATTGCTGATACTACTTGCTGGGAAATGAGCAGTAAAATTCATGGGACAGTAAGAGGCATATATATCACTTACCCAAAGTAATGTCAGAATGGAGATTTATCCTCTGACACTGTTAATTGTCCGTCACAGAAAGAAATCTCCGTTTGTTGTGGGTTTTTTTTTTTTTGTTTTTTTTTTGTTTTGTTTGTAGGTAGGAAGGAAGGAAGGAAGGAATGAAGGAAGGAAGGAAGGAAGGAAGGAAGGAATTAAAGAAGGAATTG
>JAOEHY010031790.1:0-20347 GCA_025447955.1 Psilopsiagon aurifrons | reverse complement strand
TTTTTTTTTTTTTTTTTTTTTTTTTTTTTTTTTTTTTTTTTTTTTTTTTTTTTTTTGTTTTTTTTTTGTTTTTTTTTTTTTTTTTTTTTTTTTTTTTTGTGTAGAGAATTTACATCTCTTCTTTGTATGGATTCCTGTAGATGATGTCACAATTGTATGTAAGTAGTCATAGACACATCCAGTTCAGTTAGCACAGCAAATATGAGGTGATGAACTTCATGAAGGAACCTGGATTTTGGCTCCCTAAAATTGCAAAAAGATGTAATATGCAATTAGCATTTTAAGGCAGAACTCCTTCAAGCACAGCAGAAAGTTATAGAAAAGACTTATTAAAGAATATAGGACTTATTAGGAAAGTCCTGTAAGTACTGTAAGTCCTCATAAGGAATATAATGACTTACTTGAATATGCTGTGAAAGTTTCACACATTGTGAGCAGTTATAGAAAAGAATTTGTCCAAGTTACAAGTATTTTGTGTTTACTGTAGCTAATTGTACTTCCCTCTTGCCTTCATGGATCATAAGGGAACATATGGTCACTGATATACCTAGGTTCTGCCAAAATCTGTCTGAGAAACACTGATTGAATGCTCATAACCTACAGCTCATAGATTTGTAGTGAATGCATTTATATGTGAAATAGGAATACCAAATTTAAGATTTGGTTTAATGATTTCAAAAATGGACATGAACCTGTATCTCTTACATCTTAAGATCCTATGAAAAATATCTCTCTCAAAAGACATTATGTATAGCCTGAAAAACAGAGAAACTAACTCTATAAACTGAATCAGAAAGAGAAGAATATTAAGCCTTGTCCCCCTTAGGCAAGACAAGTGTGATAACTGTACAATTATTGCTTTTTAAATAGAGAGGAAGGAAAGTACTCTCTTACTCATTATAACTCAACTCCCCTCTTCACCCACACCCCCAGCTTCCCACAAAGTACATCTCATTCTGTTTTGCGATCCTGAAATGTGTTGCAGATCTGGAAATACTATTGCTGGAGGCAAACTGTTCATACAGTCTTGAATTTCTAAGGAAACTGAGTAATGCAGCTCCTTGAACTGGGAAAAAGGAAGTGATTAGGAACTGCTGGATGAATTAGAGGTACAAGGAAAAGTAGCGGCTCACCTAACTGAGGAGCTAACTGTCCCATTCTACCAAGCTGGAGATCTGCCCTGCTCCCAGCTACAGCCAGAGATATTACGGCTTATTGTAATGCAGCCTAGCAATAACAAATGTGTAGAAGTGATGAATATTTTCAAATGAGTATGTTATCCTCTTAATAAAAATCCATGGGAAAGGCCAATTAAGAACTTTCTACCAGATCATGTGAAAACCTGATTTCGAGATCTGTGTTGGACAGTGGCTTTGTTTCAGAATAATGGGTACACTGTAGCTATAAGAGTTTTTATGTTCAGATTTGACACAATAAACATATATACCATCTTACAGTATAGGGATAAATTAAAAATATAAAAGCACTTTTTTTTTTCAAAACCAGGCTCAAGAAAATGAGCTACTAACAGTGAAAAACTGATAGCAGTCATGAAGACTGAACACAAAGTCATATTTAAATTAGAATTAGGGAGAAAAAAGGCTGAGAAAACTATGGTCTTCTATAAAGATGAAAATGGGTATGTCAAACATACTTATTTGACAAACATTTTTTCAGATGGTCAATTCACTGAGCAAAAGTTACAGTAGAAAATAAAAATGGGTTAACCGGGTTATAGTCACCTATTGGAGTTGATTAATTTCTTTTTTTCAGCTGTTCATTCATAGAATCATAGAGTCACAGAATGATTTGGGTTGGAAAGGACCTTAAGACCATCTAGTTCCAACTTCCCTGTCGTGGACATGGATGCCTCACCCCAGACCATGTTGCCCAAGGCTCTGTTCAACCAGGTCTTGAACACTGCCAGGGATGGATCATTCACCGTTTTGGACAACCTGTTCCAGTGCCTCACCACCCTCATAGTAAAGAACTTCTTCTTTATATCTATCCTGAATTTCCTCTAAGTTTAAACCCATTGCCCTTTGTCCTATTGCTACAGTCATTGTTGAAGAGTCCCTATCCAGCATCCTTTTAGGTCCCCTTCAGATATTGGAAGGCTGTTATGAGGTCTCCACACAGCTTTCTCTTCTCCAAGAAAAGTTATCTCAAACATCTGCAATAAAATAAAAGGATAATTTTTAAAGATACAGACTTACACAATGTATTTTCAGTCATACTGTTTCAATAAAAATTAGCTCAATTGTGAAATGCCTAGATGCTTTCTCTTTAACTCCAGCAGAACTAAGACTTTTCTGTATATTCCTTTTATTTGTTGCTGTTGTATTAATATCTGCTCTATTCTGTTTCATTTTACGTTGAATCTAAGATTCTGTATAAGTAAAAGAAAGATAAAACCTTGAGACATCTAATTTCAACCTGTGGTCATTATATAAATGTATCAGGTGCCAGAAATGTTTCACTCTGTCCAACGGCCTAAGAAAATCTCTAACAGTTGTTGATAGAGACAGATTTAATTACTGCACAGTTTCACAGAAGCCTGAGCATACAAACTCAGAGTGGACATGAAGTGCTGTCAAGGTCCATTTGGCAATATTTCAATTGCCAAGGGCAAGATGAGAGATCAAAGGAAAGAGTCAAAACTCCTAATCTCTGTATGAAAGGCTCATGCAGGCCAGGCTTGCTGGCAGATGCTGATCAGATTATTATTCATTATTACGTTTGCTATTTCTACTTATAGAACAAAAATGAGGCTTGCCTATTAATGTTTTAACAGAAAAGACAAAGACATTCTCAAGAAAATCCTATAACCAGGGGATGAAAGAACATTTTCCCCCCCTAAATTCTAATTCACTTGAACACTGAGAGTTTAAATTTTAGAGTAAAACTTAAGCCCCTTGTGAACATAAGATTCCATCTGATTTTGCTTCTTTGCTCCAAGTCCTGATGGCCCCAGTGAAAAAATTCTTTGTCGACTCCAGTGGATTCACTTGATAGTTGACTTTCGGGATAGGAAACAGGTGTTTCTTTTCAGTATGCTTTCAGTATAAACTAGCAGCAAACTATAGTTATCAGTCTACTGAGCTATTTTTCTGTAAGCCTGTCTTCTAATTAAGGCACACATTTCTTTGGAGACAGTGGAGAAGAAAGAACTTGCTTCAGGAGAAAGGGGAGAAAAAGATCTCCCTCTCCCTCTCCTCCCCCCAAAAGAATACACATGTACTTACCCCTGTGCTCCTCTGTCTTGAGATTCAAAAAAACCTTCAGACTTAGATGAATACATGTACATAATCTACTTTTTCTTCCATCTGAACCAAATAATCTTCATCTTTGCTTGGTTTGAGGGCACCTCAGTCTGCTTTTAAAAAGAATGAAATCTCCCAAAATTCAAAATAAGTTTTTAAAACTAAACCACACTCACAGTTTGGAATGTACTCAGACAGTTTTTGGTAGAGAAATGCAAGGCAAAATAAGCTTCAGTGCTGGTGTTTTAATTTGTTGCCTAAAATCTCTTGCATTCAAAGGCCAAGGTCAGTAGCCTGGCTGAGGCAGCTATTTTGTCAGAAAATTGTTTCATAGAGAGCCTATGTATATGAAGGTGACTTTTTCATGAGGTTCTGGCAAAAGAAGTAAAAATCAGTGAGGCTCTTGTCTCTTCATATTGTGTGAAGTCCAAATGACCTTTCAATATTGCTAGAAACTCTCTTAAAGGCATTCCTTGTTTGATGCTAACTAAACCTGTTACTGAGAGAAGAGTAAGGTTTTATTGTACACTGGCTATACTAACAAGATGTATCTGGAATTTCCTGTGTCTTTTGATAGCTACAACACTGATGCATTTGTTTTCTCCTGAGCATATGTGTGAAATTGCATAGTCATTAAATTATTTTATTCTCCATATCCAAATCTTTTCAATAATCCCATTTTATGAACTTTCTGAGTGTTTATATAAGCTTAAAATCTGAAATAGCAGAAATAATTTCTGAAGTTACATTTGAAAATGAATCATGAAATTTCAATACAAAGCACTTACTTGTCTCATAAAATAGGCTCTGGTTCTGTTTCACATGAAGCCAGTGGGAATTTTGTCATCTGAGTGGGACAGGACCATTTTGCTTCCCTGGGAATACTTTAGAATGTAGATTTCCTAACCTAATTTCTTAGATTTTCTTATATATAATCCTTTGGGATTTGCTTTTTTCTTTTTTTTTTTTTTTTTTTTTCTTCCCACATGATCAACATTTACTGTAATTAGCACAAAACCATCTTTACTTGTACTTTACTGCAGGAAGTAGGATGGAAAACTGTCAAGAAAACCTGTGGGAGCTGAGTAGTCATCCAGTCAAACTTTTCCTTGCTTCCAAGTGCAGTATATCCATGCGTGCTCCTATCTTTCTCTGTTTCCTTTACCTCTCCTTACTACAACATAAGCATCATCATCCTAGTCTCTCATTTCTGAAGCATGAAATTCTATTTTGCACACACTGTTGAGAAGCATTGAGACAACTCAGTTTCATAAATCCCTATGTAATTGTTTAATTTGAGCATCTGTTACTGCTGCCAAAGCAGTAATCATCTGATTTTTGGTCACCTTCCCTTTAAATGTTAAAACAACATTTATGTCTTCCTTGGTTTTTCTGGATGCTTTTTCATTTGTTTGTTTGGTTTTCTACTTGGCAGTTTAAAAAGTTTCTAAAAAAATAATGTTGATATATAAAAATATCTGGAGTTTTCAAGACAGACCTGAAAACCTCACCCTTAGTCTGTAGGTGAAACCTAGTAATCAGGTGACAAATATCTTTTGACAAACTCATATGCACACACCAGACTAGATTATAAATTAGTCTCCAAAAGGGATTTTTTTTTTTTGTGATTATGTCTGAGCCGCTCAGGTTATACAAGGAGACCTGACAGAAATAGTTTATATTAGCTAAGTATTAAGATTAAATCTTGTGATACCATTGGATTTCATTTTCCCTCACTGAAAATCTCTTTTTAAAAGAGGGAGTTTAAAATATCCTAGAAGGTGTAAATTTTGATTAGAAATGTCCAGACTGTCTGCATAAGTTAATTATGAGTTCTATCTTACTGTTTAGGGTATGTCTTCATTATGTTTTTCCATATGGCAACTGATCACCTTTTGCAGAAGTGAAGTGGGGTATCTCCCATGTATAGTATGAAGCCTCTCTTTTGTCCAGCATACAACCCTAGTGACTTTCCCTAAGATAAGCAATTCTGTCCTGCTTTTGGGTCCCCCTCCCAGGGCCATGTCACTGTATGATGAGTGTAGCACCAGAATTTAAACAGAAGAATGGTGTTTAGCTATGAAGATTAGTAAGAATATAAAATTATTTCCACATTTATTTTAAATAGAAATAGTTGCATTCCCATAGATTAAACAGTAAGATACTGATTGAAAAGTTTTAGTTCTTTATCTTCCCAATGTTGTTCCGCAGAGTAGGAATTTTCTTATTCATTCTCCTGAGGTTACCAGAATACCACATATGTTCAACTTCCCTGTATGACTGTGCAAGATAAATAATCCTAAAGGGCACAAAGAAACAAATGAGAGAGCTTAAACGGTGGTCTCTCCAAGGAATGTTGAATATCGTGTGAATATCTACAATACAGATGAAGAATGAGTAAAATTACTTTAGGCAAACACTTAAAAAAAATCTGCCAAAGAATTTTTCTGTGGATATACTGTCTGAGAATGATTAACTCATTGTGTTGTGGGGGAAATGAAGGGAAAAATATGAGGAGAGACCGGTATGACACAAATAGCTCAAAATAGAAGGGAACAAACATTTGAAGTTCATTTTATGACCCCAAATGGTGAGAAGAGGTAATAAGCACCTTGCAGGTATTCCATTAAAAAGAGGGTTACTGTAAACAAATTCAACAGCATATTTCGGAGCATATGCTGTAAATACATGCTCAGTTCATCACATTATTTAAAGATGTGCACCCTTTTGTCAGTAAATGACATTATTAAGACTTAAAAATAGGAGTCTTCTAAATGACATTAAGCATACTTACTAAATCAAAACCGTAGACTGAATCATCAAATTTGGAGAAGCCACCTCTAAAACAAAAGCTTTATAATTTCTTCTGCAAAGTGCTCGATAGCCTGCTTTTACACTACTGCAATATCATCTGAGGTGTTTCAAGCTAACCTTGAATAAAACATCATAGAGGACTGCTTGAAGTGTGGCTTGTCTTGGGCTGAAACTAACTGGCTGAGGCACTACTGGCAGTGCACCCATGCTGCAGCTAAGTGTGGTGTGAGTGGAATATTCTTACTGCTTCTTGGGAGATTTTCAGCATGTGATGGGGTTTTATTTCCATTGTTAATTGGCTAGCCATTCAGTAGTAACTGAACAAGACAGAATAATTAGAGGTATCTTGCCATTACTTTTTATTGTACAGATGATGATTGGAAGAGCTGGGAATTACGATGGCAATTCAGTATAAGAAACTTGCTCTTGTGGTTTCTCTGTTGGGGAGCATCACCCTCAACTCACCAGCTGTGTCGTGTGTCAAGTTCAGGATGAATGCCCTGGCACATCCATGTTAAAGATACCTCATGGACTACTGATTAGAAAAATTATCTGCAAGGTAGGAGGTGTAGCTTGACTCCCTTCTAAGTTGTGTGGGGTCTACAAACTGTGTCTCTCAGGTCTGAGAAAGTTGTCTAAATTCTTAACTGCTGAGCTACAAGGTAGATACTGTTACCAAATGCCTTCCATTATGCTTCTCTCCTGGCAAGTGAGATCCTAAGTGGCTAACGCTTCCTACCACCAACAGTAATTTCTTCAGGGTAAAATGGCAGCATCCACCTCATCAAGATTTCTGCTTCACAGGGTTTATATTTCCTCACCTAATGTGTATGAGTTGTTCAGGCTACTATTTCAATAGTAGGCCAGCAATCAGAATTGTGTGGAAAAATAGTGCTTCGCTGAAGAAACCTAACTGGCAAAGCACTCGTGTTGCGCTCTTAAGTTTATCACTCTATGCCTGCATAATGCATTGGAAGACTGATGTATGGAACAGATACGAGAGCTGTACTGCAACAGAAAAGATCTGCATACATGACAGATCTGTATGATTGAAAACCTGTTTAAAACATGACCAGTCATGGATCTATTATTCTAAGACAGTTATAAAAAGTTATAACAACTAACTTTTCTTTCCTGCTACAGCTTGTGCCATAAACACAGCTTGAGACAATATAAGCCATTTGAATCGTGTTTCTGAGCAGAGGAAGAAAAATGTGTCATAGAATGGGTATAATTGATGGGTTGTCAGTGTAATACAGAATTTTTCTATCTAGAAACCTGGATATTCTCAGCAAGCCCAACAAAATGAAGATTATTTTTTAAGTTTGCTGTGAGAGGATTAGGTTGTCTCCTGCATTTAATTTTTTTAGTGTTTGGGTATATTTAATTAATTTTTAAGCAGAAGTGTGAGGAGGGAGAATCATCTGTAAGATGTATTTTAAGGTACTTGGAGTATTTAGGAATGAAAAACGCTCACCTTCTTGCCATCTTGACCTCAAAGAATCAAATAATGCAATAAAATTGCTGCCATAACGCTCAGCTAGTTTTAAAATAGCTTAAGTAAGCTGTGAATGCTCCATCCCTGGTGGTGTTCAAGGCCGGGTTGGACAGAGCCCCGGGTGACATGGTTTAGTGTGAGGTGTCCCTGCCCATGGAAGGGATTGAAACTAGATGATCTTAAGGTCCTTTCCCACCTTAACTATTCTATGATTCTATGACTCTATATTTTCCTATAAGTACAAGTATAGCTGCAACTTGTCAAGAGCTGTAGACATGTTAAGATGCTGAAAATTATATACAGTTAGAAATGCATAACAGGAGAGGTATTTAATTATTTTGGCAGGCAATTTTTCCTGGACATGTAGCTTCATGCATCAATAATGTATTGTAATTTATCCCAATTATCTTTTTGTACCTTTAATTCACACATGGGCCACAGGTCTGTGTGTTTTGGAGAAGTCACTTGGTAAACATTTGCTATGGAAAGTGAGTGAAGCATGAATATTGCATTGTATTTAGGGCATTTCCTGAATTGAAAGAGTAACAAAGTCAGAGAAAATGCAGCTATAGTGACAAATCCTGGCACTGGCGCTCACTGCAGAGTCAGTAGTTAAACAATTCAACAAGTCCAGGATTATGAGTAAGAATTCAGACAAGTTAAACCAAATTCTGAAATCATTGAACTGCCTGTTGCAACCTGCCTTTGGCATGCCATACTGCATGATGTTATTCCTCACTATTCTGGAAAGTGGTCTTTGTGGAGTACTGCTCCATGTTAGAACAGTGTTGCCCTGGCCTGGACTTTTTAGTTTCCATACCTGAGTAGGATAGAAGAACCTAATTCCTGTTATCATAATTCATACTCTTGCCCGAAAAGATGAAAGGGTAAGAACTGAAAACCATTGAAAAATTGGTGCTGAGGTAAAAACTGGCAAGGTGAAATACAATAGATATTTATCTTGAAGCAAAACAGATACCTCTGCTGTACAGCTTAGCTGGCTGTGCCTTCATATGCAATTTTTTGTAGATATGAAAATAGTTTGCCCTCAGAACTGCTTCATGATATAAGTAATGCCCTCCAAATTATTGAAAAGGACTACAAAACAGCAATGGAAAATTAAAACAAAACCCAAACCACTAAAACAACAACCATCAGCATACCTTTTCCAAACTTTAACTAAAACAAAGTAAAATACTTGTAGAGATTCAGTGGTGTACTCTATAATGATAGGTTTACCAAGTAAACCTGTGTGTGTCAATCATTCACTACAAATCTTGGTCCCCCTACAGTAAAAGTTTCCTAGTGATTTTAAGGACTTCTGCAAGAAATATCTGGATGAAGTCTCATGCATCTTTTTTCAAAGGATCTCTTGAAAGACTAATTAGATTTTCTGGGTTCTTCAATGCAAACCAAACTGAAGTGCGTGTGAATAAATTCTAACTTGCTAAGTAGAGAAAAAGCTAGGTGATCCTTACATGTGTAGTGGGAAAACAGAGCAGCGTGGCACGTTTTAAAATTATATGGACCTACTTTCACACATACATGTATGAATGAAGCCCTAGAAACACTAGAAGACCGATTAACAGAGCTAAAGAAGAACAAATTCTGGCCTATTCCTTGCTTGTAGCTTGTAAACGGCATCCATTTTGGTACAAATTTCAAGAAAATCAGAGCTGCAGATATTTCAAAACATTTGATGCATCTTTAAATTGTTTCTTCTGCAAGTTGCCAAGGGGGTGCCATAGAACTCATTGAGGGGTGATATACAATTCAGCGTGAGTCATGGAGACATAACAAAGGAATAAGCGTTTCAAAGACGAATGATGACAGTGTTTATTCTGTTCTTATTCAAAATACTCATATGCATTTTTATTTTATGTAAGATGAAATTTAAATGGCATCTACACATGAATATTGACACTAGCTAGTATACATGCATGAGTATATGCTAATCAAAATCTTACAGGTAAACCTCTGGGATTATGATTTCATGTGGCCTAGTCAAGCTAAGGCACTGTTAAATTAGAAACAAATGTCTTGGTACATAAGCTCTTCTGTCTCAGAAGACCTGCAACAAATGAGTGATACATAGACCAGCAAACCATTTGTATAAATTTATATACCAGTAAAATCTACAAGTACCAGAATAGGACAAGAAATAGAGAGGTTGATTTCGTAACAGACAAAGAAGAAGTTAAAGCCTAGAAGATCATGCTGAGACAGCTAAAAAAAATCAGGAAAAGATCCTAATCTTGTCCCTGTTCAGCCTTTGTAAAGTGATATTCAGTTTATTTCATTCCTTGAAAATGAAAATTCTTGTACAAGTTTTTAAAGATGAAATTACAGGTTTTTTTCCCTTGAAGATGCCAAGTTCATATCTTCAGCTGATTTTTTTTTTTTTTTAAATTTACTCACTATTTGCAATAAAATAATTTTAAGTATTTTGTATTTTATGTTTATATGAGGTTCAGTGATATCATTCTTGGCCTCTTTTTGGCACGACAGTCGCACGAAACAGCTTATTCAAATCCTAGTATTTCTTAATTCTTTTTTTAGGTGCCCTAAAGCCATCTTGTACAGGAAGCTGAAGTTTGGATGTTGGAAGCAAAATTAAGGAAACTGGACTTGAAATGTAACTGAGTTATGCAATTATTTGTCAACTGTATGTCACTGTAGCAAGCATGGGGTGATGGTGCCCAGGATAAATGAAGAAGTCTCCAATTAACAGACTGGTCCTTGTGAGCTATTACCAGTGCTGTAGCAGAGCTGTAGCAGAGCAATCCTAAGGAAACTCTCTGGTCCTCAAGGAATCGGGATGAGCTAACATTCATCACTTGCGTTGGTGCTTCTTTAAGTCACCCATGCAGTGATCATTGCTTATTGAGCTGTAACTGAAAAATAGTGTACTGTAATAATTTCATCAATGAACAGCCAAATGAATAGACACCAAGGGCAGCAATCAGCTTATCTGATGTGCACAATACGTCTCCTTTAGTCATCCTTACCTCTTGCAATCAATAGAGAGAAGCTGGGCCCCTCAGAAACAGTTCACCTCGCCCTGAGGTGAACACAGCAGCCTTTCTTTGTCTTGGGCAGGTTGCAGGCTTGAGTAAACTGAAAGATAACAGGATAAAATGATATCTCTATCCAATAACTAATTCAGTTAATCAGCTTATGAAACTCACTGGCACCACTAAGTTAGCATGCAGAAAAGACAGCATGCAGAGAAGCAGAATGGAGTTAGCAGAAGCTGAATATCAAATCTTAAAGAATCAGTGACTGATGAGGGAGGCATGTGACCCCTGTTATGGTCAGAATGAGAGCAATAATTAGGAAGATTGCAAAACATCAAGGTCTTCAGAGCACAGAAACACTCACTTCTTACATTTTTCAGTGCATAAGAATCAAGCTGAATGTTAAATCGAAGTCTGCAGTACTTAATGGGAATAGATGTGTTGTTGCACTGTCTAAGCCTCGCAGCTGCATTTGAATTAAGTCCCAAAGAAAGGCAATCCCCAATTCTCAAATTCAGAAACACTTCTAAAATAATTATAATAAAACCAATTAACTAGAGAAAACGAAAAAGAATAAACATACACAAACTTTAATTAAGTAGAAAAGTGTGCTGCAAAGAAAGGTATTTCTATGCAGCACGAGAAGTCAGGGTGCAAAGCGGCCAGGATGGCTGATAGACCTGAAAGTCTGCAGGTTGTTTCATTGTATCAACCTGATGTTGCTAACAAACAAGGACTTCCAGTATAAGCAAGTACATTGTGCTCCTCACCCTTACAAAATACTTTGGACATTGCTAAACTGTAATTGTCAGTAAAATTTGAAAGAGTAGATAACAGAACCTTAAGAAACGTCACACGAACAAAAAGGGAATTTCAGTACCCTCCCTCCGAAAGTAGGTATCTAGTGAAGTGTGAAAGGACACAGGAAACATATACCTTCCCAAAAAAAGTGTAACAGTCCCAGCCATCCTCTTGGCTTCTGGTCATCTCTCACGCCAAAGGCTTTGAGCTTCACCTACCTCTCCCTCCTCCTGCTGGTTCCCAGTCATTGCTGGGGCTGGTCAGATGCTTCTCAAATAAAGAACCACAGCAGTTTACAGCCTGACATATTAAGGTAAACTACCACCAATTCCAGTTTTCTGTAATGTGTTAGGTTGTCTTTTGTGGCAGTTCAAAAGCAGCTGCCTGAGCAGCTTAATGGTCTCTGCCTCACTGACCCCTGCAATGCACACATACCCGCTGTTTAGGGTTCACTGGCAACTGTATTGTGCTGTGGATTGCACACGACCAAGTGTGGAACTTCCTGATTTCTTTAGGAGAAGCAAGTAAGCTGCTAGCTAAGGGCAATATTGACATGTAATATGATGACTAAAAGAACTCCCATGACAACACTGTTTTGCTACATCATTTTTTATTAAATTTTTAGTAGTTCATAATGCTTGGTAAGTGTGATGGCTCAGGAGTTACAATTCTCTGTGACAGACAGAATTAATATTTTATCACCTATAAGCTGGCAGGAGGCTGAAATATTGCTAGCAGTTGCAGCTATTAACTTTGCTTCACAATACGGTATTGTTACTGGCTTTAGTATACATTGCAATGAAAGGGTCATTACTTACTGTATGCAATGGAGCCATATAATTTAAAAAAGATTATGACTACTAGCAGGAATATAGAGTCCATTAATGTTTTACAGAACAATGTAATATCAAATGAAATTCCACATTCTTTTACCTTGAAAGAAAATGTAAAATATTTAAGCAACTCATCAGACTTCTCTTTACTTACAGTTTGGATAAACTGCATAATTTCTTTTTCTCCTTTCCTTACCTTTAAAATATGACATGTTTTAAAGACAAAAATGACTTCTGAACTATAACAGTAAACAAGTTCATATAATCATATAGCACAAAAAGACACAGCAGAAGTATAAATGCACATATTGACCATTTCTTAATTAATTGTCCATACCCCATTATGGGTACTTACTTATTTTACCAACAAAATAAAAGATATTTAGTAGCACACTGAAGTCAACTACAAAATAAGAGGACAGAGTAGTAGCATATGTAAAACAAAACAAGCACCAAAATTTAACTGTATCCTTAAATGTGAACATCTGCTTCAGATACTTTAAGGTTAGTGAGCTTTAACATCTATGTTGAGTTTGAAATTAGTAATTGATGTGTGAAAGGGCATGCAATGTTATTTTCTTTTGAGACCACTAACTGAGATTTATAAAATAATTATATTTTGAATAGTATATAAAAAGCAGTCTGTCTGCCTCAAATATGAAAGCCAGGACTGAGAAGAAATAACAGGTGTATTTATTCTGGTATCATTATTTTCATCTCTTAGTGTTTTAGCTCACTTCTATATTCCCTATTTCCCTTTCCTTCTATTCTTTTTACATCTATTATTTATTTTCTCATAAAATGCTAACAAGTATTTCTTATTTTAGCTGTACTTTAATAGAAGACCAGAAAATGTTTATCTTTGAATTTCTGTAGATTCAGAGTCTAAAAATGGTCTTGTGACACTTGAGTACAACTGAAAAAGGAAGGAATTATTAGTTTAAAATACAAAGTATAGTATAAATATTGAAAGAATATATTTATGAGGTATAACATTAAACTTTGATGTTATAAGCATCAGATTTTCTGATATTTATTTATAACTTGTGTTCAGCTTTTCCGGTAGTAGGAGCAAAATCCTGAAAAAAATTCATCCCAAATATTTTGATCATTTATGAACTACATGTAATATAACGCGTCTTTGTGTCTTGCCTATGCCTATATACAAAAGTAAAAATAAACTAGATGAAGCAGAGAGCATCATTTCTTCTTATCTCTCTTGCCAGTGTAGCTTATGCTATTTAGTATGTTATTGCATAGGCTAAGTCTCTAAGTAAAAGAATACTAAGGAAATAAAAGACTTCAAAGTAATCTTTCAAAATTACGTTGTCTCAACTGCTTGAGACTTTATTAGTTCCTGTGTTACTTAAAAAAAAAATAAAAAAATAAAAGGGAAAAAAATCCCAAACCAAGCAACAAAATGCTTCCATCCTTTTAAAATAGTTTTGAAAACAGCTAGGAAAATTTCTCTTTTCTTGTGGTGAGAAAGAAAGTGCCTTTTGTGTTACCTGAGAAGTCATATTTGGAATGTGTTAAACAGAAAACTGAAGGTAAAAAATTCTATTTCAGGAAGTTTCTAAATTAGCAGTCAAGTAGGACATGACCTGACTGGCAAATAGAAGATTATCGATCATATCAGAGAAAAGAAAGAAAAGAAAAAGGGAAGAATCTTCAAAATGCATCCAGAAAGGTTTGTTAACTCTAAAATTAATTACTAGAGGGGATTGCATTTTATATGTTCTCTAAGAAAGACAACCAAAGAAATGTAGTCCTCTGAGTTGTAGAAGTATTAATGTACATAAATATATTGCAATACACAGTAACTATTATGTTATGGATTGCAGAGTAAGATGGAGAAGCTCAAATTACCTTTACATGACCTGGTTAAGAGAAAGGAAGAACTTCAGCTGCAGCAGCCTGGAGCACAGTGCAAAACTGACCACGGACACAGGATCACCTGGCAAGCAGCAGCTGCCCTACATGTGTGTCACTGCCTCTGCAAGAAGTTCTCATATCCATAACCCAGGATGAAGTGACTGCTCTATAATTACGTTTTTTGAAAATTTAGCTGGTCAAACTAAGCGGTTGACAGACAATTTTCAGTTGAACAAATAAATCAATAAGCTACAAGGCAGAAGAAAAAATCAGTGAAGAATCAGTTTGATAAATACAGCTGACCCTTTAAACATTGCATATGAAGCTAAACAAGACACAAATAAAGTCTCCACATCCCACCCTCTGTACTGGGACATAAACCTGAAATTTGAGATTTATTTCAGATAGAAAACCGTCTAGATGTTGTGGTTTAACCCCATCTGGCAATTAAGCCCTACACAGCTGCTCACTCTCTCTACCCCGGCATGGGAAAATACGTAGGTTGAGATAAAGACAGTTTAAAAGGTAAAGCAAAACACATAATCAAAGTAAAACCAGGAAATCTCTCACCACTTCCCATTGTCAGGCAAGTGCTCAGCCATCTCCAGAAAATCCAGGCTCCATCACATGTAATAGTTGCTTGGAAAGACAAACTCTACCGTTTCATTCCCCTCTTTCTTCTTCTTCCCCCAGCTTTATCTGCTGAGTGTGATGTCATATGGTATGGAATATCCCTTTGGTTAGCGGGGGTCCTCTGTCCTGGCTGTGTCCCCTCCCAACTCCTTGTACGCCCCAGGCCTACTCACTGGTTGGGGTGGTTTGAAGAGCAAAAAAGGCCTTGACTCTGTGCAAGCACTGTTCAGCAATCACTAAAACATCTCTTTGTTATTAACACTGTTTCTAGCACAAACCGAAGACATAGCCTCATATCAGCTATTTCAAGGAAAATTAACTGTATCCCAGACAAACCCAGCACAGTCTCCACCGCTTATTCCATACTATTTCTGTTATGCTTAGATGCCACACTATACATTTCAACCTCATTAACCACCACTCCTGTCACCATTTTTCTATATCATTCAAATATACCATTCCCTTAGTCTATGGGCTACCCTTGTGAAATGTCTGTGAAATATCTTTAAAATGCCTATTAATTTCACTTAATCTATGACTTTGGGCTCCATATGTTGTAGTGGTCACTTAGGACAGGAGAAATGCTGTGTTGCATGGTTATTGTGCACTTTGGCGTCTGTAAAGAAACAGGCTAAATGCACATGCATACACACACGCACACACTGCTTTCACAACTACTTCCACTTTATTCACTCAGGCATGGTAATATATAGCATACAGATACGGGTCTGAGCCATGAAGACAAAAAGCAACTACATCATTCCCAGTGACTGTTTTCAGTCACTTTATATATAAATTTCATTCTATAAAAAAACACTCCCCAGGCTGCTTCCCAGCTCTACCTTTCACTCAAACACTCCCTGGATTACTCAAGACCCAAGTGCACTCTCAGCAATTCTTCTTCTTCTTCTTCTTCTTCAGTTATCTACATAGAAGGAGCAGGATGGCTTGCAGTTCCCACAGAGCACCAAAGCCAGCTCAGGCCATGTCACTGCTGAACTTGCGCTACTTCTTGTAAGGCTTGACCTCCAATGTTTCCTGCTATAGTAATTCCTGTAATATGCAATTTAAATAATTGGTTACCACAGTTTAGCCAATACTAGCTACTGTGAGGAAAATACAGTCCAGCTCAGCCAAAACCTGCACACTAGACCACCTTATTTTATCCTTACTTAAAATTCATTAATTAAGATCATGGAATCATAGAATGGTTAGGGTTGGAAAGAACCTTACTGTCATCTAGTTCCAATCCCCCTGCCATGGGTAGGGAGCACTCTCACTAAACCATGTCACCCAAGGCACTGTTCAACCTGGCCTTGAACACCGCCAGCGATGGAGAATTTGCCACTTCTTTGGGCAACCCATTCCAGTGCCTCACAGCCCTCACAGTAAAGAACTTCTTCCTTGTATCTAACCTGAACGTCCCCTGTTTAAGTTTTAACCCATTACCCCTTGTCCTATCACTACAGTTCCTGATAAAGAGTGGCTCCCCATCATCCTTGTAGGTCCCATTCAGATACTGGAATGATGCTATGAGGTCTCCATGCAGCCTTCTCTTCTGTAGGCTGAACAGCCACAGCTTTCTCAGCCTGTCTTCATATGGGAGGTGCTTCAGGACCCTTACTATCATCATGACCCCCCTCTGGACTTGATGTTAGATGGATAGATATTAAAGCAAAATGAATTTTGGCAAATATTAAATGTAATGTTTTGTCTACACCTTGAACAAAAGTGAATTATGTCCCACAAAAAAAAAAAAAAAAAAAAAAAAAAGAACTCGAACAATACTTTTCTGCACATCAGATAAAAGAAGGTGCTTTAGTGCTTTAATGTATGCTAATAGCAATTTCTGAATGACCATATAAAAATCTAATGTTTTCCTAGGGTGAGTAAATAAATAAATAATAATTTTTTCTATTAGGTTAGCATTCTTTGAAATTTTTGACAAAATTCTTTAAGACAGCACAGACATCATAAATCATAATTACAATAGACATAAGTCATTAACTTCTAACAGTGAAAATACAATTGGAATGAATTAATAGGCTGATGAGAGGGTTGTGATTATAATACATATTTAATTACTTTAAACAAATTTGTTTACCTTTAATTTTGCTGGGTTGTACTTTCAGTAGGAGATATTTTCTTTCCTTAGAAAAGTTAAATGAAAAGAAACCTCACTCTTCTCCATGCTTTGGTTTAGTTTATTTACGTTCATTTGCAGAAACGAAACTTTAATTTGCAACATCTTGTGGCTAAATCCAATCTTGTACAATTCTTGACTTTGGTGGAATTAGGCACAGAAAGGTTGAAGAAGTGAGATATTGTTGGTTTCTTTGAATTGCGTGTTACTAGAGCTACCTTTCTTATTGACAATATAGGATGGCAAACAATTACTTTGAAGCTTACTGCATTTATCTTCCTATGGAAGGAATTGGAAAGCCCAAACCTCTGAAAAGTTGTGCTCACTTGTACTCATTTCACTAATGACCCACAGAGAGGCAACATTTTTTCCATGTAACACTTTACTAAATAAAGCAGACACAGGAAAAGTGGTACCTCCAAGGCTGTTACCAGTCAGAAACAGATGGAAAAATTGAGACTGTGATGCAAAACATATTAAACTGTAGATTTTTGGTGCATGTTTTCCCCAGGTTCATTCCGTTGATTTGATTGTTTCATCTAGCATTTGTGGCTTATCCTTCAGACTAAAAGCTTTTAAGACACAGACTTTCTCATTAATAATTTTCATACAGAGCCTAGCACGATGAGACCCAGACTTCTTTCTAGGTGGTAACAAAATAAAAACAAATGGTAAATACAGATAATAATAATTTAGAAGTAGTGACTACAAGCTGTCCTAACATGCATGCATGTATAGGAGTGAAACTTGAGTAAGCACTGAATTAGCCCTATATTAATTTTTTTTGATGTGCCTGCTGACATGCCTGGTGTTTATTTTTTAGTATATCTCCATGATCTTTTGCAAATCAACATGAATGCGCATTGCCTGACTCCAAGCAAATCAGGTGCAAGCCTGCGCTGACATGGAAGCCACATAGCTGGGGATCTGGCTTACAACCTGCCTGTTTGGGCAGAGATTACTGTCATCCACCTCCAAAAGAATAGAGGGAAACTCTTGACCTGCTTTGAGGCAAAGCATTTACTACTCCTTCTTGGGTTTGCAAGGACTTACTTGTACTTGGCATGATGAGATCAGGTAGGCTGTCTGAAGGAGGCTTGTATCTTTCCTATGAGAACTACAGAGGGGAAAAGGCAATGGTAAGAGCTGATTAAATGCATAGAGACTAAAGAGACTGCAGCGGGCAGCAAGGAATAGGTCCTCAGCCTTGGCAGAAAGTGCTTCCTAGGGACCAGAGCAGGGGTTGCATTCCTCAGAAGCTTGCTGAGGAACTGAGAGCAAGGGCCAACCTTCAAGAGCACACCTGGCAGAAGGAGAGGGGTGTACAAACCTTGCAGCTTTCGGTTTTCCCTTCATTTCAATTTTCTGTTTCAAAGATGGATGTCTAGCTTCAGAATGAATTTCCATTCTCAATTTACCCAATAAACTTTTGATTTTAAAAGTTTTTAGATCCATGTGGGGGAATATGAACATGCTTAAGTCAAGCTTTGTTAGCCTACTAGAAAATATATTGAAAAATATAAAAAATATGAAACTTTTACTAAGACTATATGAAATGTATAAATAATAAGAGGTCAAATGTTGTAGGACAAATTTCTTCAAGAGAAAGCCAGAACCTTCAAGACCACATAGAACTGGTCAAATATGCAGTGTGTACTGCACCTTAAATATTGTCAAGACTGTGGCTTGCACTTGCTTGGATGTAGAAATACAAGCTTGCTCATGTGCACTTTTGCAGTGTGATCTAAGAATGAGCAACAAAACCATTGTTTTTCCCTTAGAACCTGAGTAATTAGCAATAAAAATACTTCAAAAGGACAAGAACCTGCATGAGTGTTAATAAAATAACCCTTCTTCTCTTTCTTTGTCTGAACGCACATCTTAAAAGACTTTTCTGCACAGAAAATCCCATTAATTTGCACTTGTTTATGCAACATTCTGATGATTAATATTAATTTTATGTGGAGAAGGGTCAAAAAACCCCTTCATTCTGTGTAGTCAAATTAAATATCTGCTGCCATTTTATAAAATGGCCTACAGTTTGTGCTCATGCTGTTTTGTGGGAAGAGTATGCTGCTTTACCACAGTCCTTTCATCACCATATGTCTCTGAATTTCTATTCACACTTTATGCACATGCCACCTTTGCAGCACGTTTGAGAGGAAGGTATGAATTGAAAAACACTTTAGTCAAAAGATAGATTTATTAAGCTAATGCACGGATTTTGTCATTTGCCCTTTGGAGCAATGGCTGTGAACAAAGAAGAGGAAATAGAACTTCACGTTCTTTGGATGCTGATATAAGTATTGGCCTGTAATTAGGAAGATTGAGTGCTTTTGATCCAGGTGATCATCAGGTGAAAACAGAGCCCAACAGGGTGGGAGAATATGTAAGAAAAGACTGAGATAAGTAGTAAGGATGGGTAAATAGGCATATGAAATAAATATAGTGATTCTCTTATTTTACAATGCAACTTTAAAAATAAAAGTCTCATTCTCTGCCTTTTCTTTCTCAGACACAAAAGGTGAGATATAAAGATGTTATCAGAATTTCATACTGAAATTGGTGCAGTTATCTGATACAGGCACCAGATGCAGTTTGCCTGTAGACAGGAAGGTGAAAAACTAAGTGAACTGAAAAAGCATTTCCCCAGGCTGTCTGTGTGATACTGTGAACAGTATTTGCAAATTTCTGCGAAAAACAGAGGGGTGTTCAATATATCAGGAAACCCTGAATTGAGAATTGAAAATTATGCCTCCTATCAGATTTCTGTAAACTAAAAGACCTAATTTTGGAGGGTCAGGCAGCAATATTCTTGCATAAGAAGTGCAGCACAAATCTATTTCATTTTGCTCTTGATGAGAAGCCAAGACCACCAGGTTGTCTATGCAACCTGGAAAACATTTGTGCCAGTGAAGCACCAAAATAAACTTGGCCCCTGCAATTCTGACATGTCTGCTAAATGGAAAACAAAATGAAAGATCAACACTAAAACCTCCAGAGTCACTATACCTCTCATATGTCTCTTTTTTCTCTAGCTTCTTCATAAAGGTTTCTCAGACAGTCATAGCTCAGCTTCTCCGTACACATGCATTTTAACCCATGTTTTAGTCACATGGTCAACAGAAACGTAAATATAGCATTATTCTTATCTATTTCTAATTATCTTTTTCCCTGAGGTCTTTCAGTTTAAATAATCAGAACTTGCAAATGATGGGGAGTAAGTGAAAAACGAGTATCTGAAGCCAATGAAGTAGGACAGCCTGTGAGTCAAGAGCAGAACCAGACCTTTAAACCTACTGACCTCTTGCAGGGAATCAGACTTTTTCAGGTATATTGTGAAATATTTATAAGAAAGTTTCTTTTCATCCAAGTCTAGGGTCTTACACCCTGTTTATTTATCAGCTATGTGAGCGCCATGAGCTTTGTTGTTTTTCTTCTCACTCTTCCTCATACTGCCTGACACCCCC
>JAOEHY010031787.1:25592-39230 GCA_025447955.1 Psilopsiagon aurifrons | reverse complement strand
TCCCAGGCTGAAAGTCAAAACCACAGCACTGCACCAACTACTAAGAAGGAGAAAAATGACTGCTACTGCTGAACCCATGACATAAGGTTGGTTTGTTTTGGTTTTTTTTGAGGAAAGGAATGTGGTATACGTAGCTTGGAAAGTGTTCAGCTGTCAGCATATTAATTAATATTCATACTGCTACAAGGGCTATTCTTCCACGCTTGTGAAGCCAGATTGCCATGGGAAAACAAATACATTTTAACCGCAGCTCAGTTTTGATTTGCTTGACTTCACATTTATTGTGCCCTGTCCTTCATATCTAACTGATGTTCCAGAATTTCCAAAACTCCTTTATTATGATATACCAACAGATCAAATGATAGTCTAAAATAGCCTTTATTCTTTTTTCTTTTGACACTTGTTTTTTCACACCACCATCAAGTCCATATAATGACTTTCTGGATTCATTTAGAAGTCTTGCATTTATGCTGCGTACACTTCTATAGGCCTAAATGCTCTCCAGTCTTAAATTTTGTTGGAAATAGCGGTTTTGTTCTCTTCCATTTATTCAGCTGTGCTTAAAAGGAGGGCATAGATATGTGGGCTAACCTAAAAAATTAAAAAGTAGTAGTATGCAGGCAGGAAAACCAGAAAATGTGACACAGATGTGTTCAGTTTTTTAGGTGGACCAGCTGAGGTGTAGGCTGTGTTAGGAATGCTCCCACATGCATACAGTTATAATTAATAGATACCTCTGCCAGTTACCACTCAGACAGGTCAGCCCAGTGAAGCCTGGAGGAACTGCAACAGTTATGCCAGCCAGTCAGTGTCAGGCTCTGGGCAGTAGCTTGATGCCAGCAGGTAATGGTTCCACCTCAAATGCTCAGCATCTATGCAATGTTGGGTGTCCACATGCCAATGTTCTTCCCTGTCCTCTCTTACTGTTAGGGTTATATTTGATTTTGGCATAGACTGCCCATTACATCTCTTGACACTAATGGAACCATACAGTTTTCCAGCAACTTCAGGTCTTATTCTTCTATCACCTGTTATTCTGTGGCCTTCACTGAGGCTTGTTGTGATCAGTTTTGTCTTCCCTGGCTCACTAGAGCCGGTTCCTCAACATTTGGTCAGGGAAGGTTGACAGATAGCTAGCTACTGTGTGGTATTTCCTGCATACTGGCATTCCAGAAAGCACTGCATGGACAAGGGAAAATAATATTTCACTGCAGAATGTTGAGATTTTAGTGGTGTTTGTTGTTTTCTTCCCAACCATTCTGTGTGATAGTGTTTAGCAGTTTGGCTCCACATGTGAATTTTAAGGATATAGGCAAGAATGAGTGCAGCTAACAGAAGTAGCCAATGGATGCCGCAGTTTGTGCTGCATTTTATGCAGCAAGGGCCCACAACTCTGCTCAGAATAGCATCCATATCTTCAGCAATGGTGGTGATGCGCCACAGGGCACAGTCCCCAGTGCTGGACTAACTGTCCCTGTAACATCAGAAGCCTCAGCCTAGAGGAAGCTCCAGAAAGAAGACACAGCTCTGCAAATCTGGGGCTGCAGGGAATGTCTGTGGCCTCTTCCCAATGCTTGGGCAGCAGGAGGTGGTTTCCTTGCCCACAGGAGGTGTGCAGTTATTAAGGATGTGTGTCATCAACTAAAGGAGCTGCAGGAGGAGGTCAGCAGTCTGCTCATCATCAGAGATAATGAGAAAGAGATTGACCAGATCTTTTCCAGCACGGCAGCTTCAAGAGCCCAAACCACCAAATGTATGGAAGAAGGGTGAGACCAGAGTCTCTACCTGTCTATTTGGGAAGTGGAGACTCCCATGATGATGAAGGTTGAAAGATAATGACTTCTGGCACTAGGAAGAGCATTTCTGCATCACTTGAAGATTTGCAGCTACTGAATAGGTTCACTGACCTCATGGCTGATGAGGACCTGGGAGCTGTCAAATAAAGCATCTGTGATATCTGAGTCTGGACTGCACAGGAGCACCAAAAGGAAGAGGCGAGTGATAATGGGCAACTCCCTTCTGCAGGGAACAGGGATTTACATCTACCAACCTGAGTCGTTCTCTGTAGAAGTTTGCTGCTTGCTGGAGGTTCAGATTTGGGACATTGTGGAAAGATTGCCAAAGCTTGTCCAGACCTCAGACTATTGTCCCCTGCCGCTCTTCCCTTTAGGCCCCAGCAATACTGCCAGAGGTGATCTGGAAAATCTCAAGCATGAATGCATGACTCCAGAGGCAGTGGTCAAGGGCATGGGAGTCCAGGTGGTTTTCTTCTCAGTCCTGTTGGTCAGACTGTAGATGGATCATGCAGGTCAACAACTGTTTATGTAGCTGATGTTGGCAATAGTCTTTTGGTTTCTGCAGCTGTGTGACTGTCTCTCTGAGGATCAAGGAGTACTATTTGACTAATTGAGGCAAAAGGGCTTTTGCCAGCAGGCCAGACAACCTGGTAAGAAGATCCTTTAGGTTAGGAATGATGGAGAGGGAGAAGAGGACCAACATTCAAGTGTGAAGTGGTGGGCTGGGTTAGACTCAGACTAAAGCCAAAACACAGTAATTTACCAGCTAGTAGGAAGAAAAATAACTTACAGCTGAAACTAAGACATTTGGCAAGTAAAGGGTCTTCTGTGATGTGAACAAAAAGAACACTGTAATCCAGAGCGGGGCTAAACTGAGGTTGCTGCATGTGTACATGCACAAACCAGAATGTGCCTACAGGACAGCATTATGTGGAAAGCTCTTGTTCCCTTTCTGAGAAGTCACCATGCTGCTTCTTTAAAGCACCTGCGTGGCACAATTGTGTTGCACAAGGTGAGGCTGAGAGAGCTGAGACTGGTTACCGTGGATAAGGAAGGCTTAGAAGGGATTTTACATAAAAATGTAAATATCTAAAGGGAAACAGTAAAGAAGACAGAACCAGACTTTTCTCCATGGAATTCAGTAACAGAACAAGAGGTAAATTGGCACAAGTAGAAATACAAGAAATTCCATTTGAACATAAGAAACACTGGAACATGTTGCACAGAGAGATTGTGATCTCTCCATCCTTAGAGGTTCTCAACACCCCACTGGATATGACCCTCAGCAACCTGCTCCGATTGAATTTACTTTGAGCAGGGTGGGTAGACTACATGATCTTCAACCTCAACAGTCCTGTGATTCTAAGAACTTCATTCCAGCTGTATGAGAGTCAGCCCAATTGAAAGAAGTGTCAGCTTAGAGTTATATACATGTAGCTCTTTAGGAGCTACCTTGTGGTGGTGAAGTTGTTCGTATACCTGGCTTTGCAGGAAGCAGAAACTCTCGATTGAAAATTAGAGTGACTAAAAGCCATCAGTGAGTAATGCCGATATGACAGAGAATCTTTCTAACCTTTGACCTACCTTATCTGTCTAGTTTTCAGTGTTGGCTCTGAGGCAATATAATGGCAGGAAAATTATAAAAAAAAACTGTTGAACTTCTTAGAGCTCAGACTGCTATATTTTGATACTTAAGAAGTAGAAATGCTCTCAGAGTTGGTGTAAAGATTTGTATAGTGATGTTGCACACATGCATACCATGGATAGATCAAATGTTTACAAATTATACTTCAGTTTTCCTAATTTGTGTGTGTCTGAATGTCTTGACTTGAACAGTCCTATTGAGGCTGTTGCAAAATATGATTAGCTTTTCCTTTCCACTGTAATACTGGGTCTTCATATAATATGTTGTTTAAGCTGACCACTAACATTACCTTGAGACTTTTGTCATTTCAAGTTGTCCTTTTCCCTTGTCAGTAATACAGGTAGGATAATAAATTATATGCTTGGATTCCAAAGTTAGCCATGCACAGACCTGGCAAATAAACCCAGTCTATAAGAAATACTGTAATAAACAAGAGTTTAATAAAGGTATATCTCTGTATTTAAGTGGTCTGTTAAATTCTACTAATTTTTCCCTCCTTCTTCTCCATAGAATGTGTATGTAAACATAAACCGCATCATGTCAGTAGCAAATCGCCTGGTCGAGTCTGGCCATTATGCTTCACAGCAAATAAAACAGATTGCTAGTCAACTGGAGCAAGAATGGAAGGCATTTGCTGCAGCCTTGGATGAACGGAGCACGTTACTGGATATGTCCTCCATCTTCCATCAGAAAGCTGAACAGGTTAGTGAACAAAAGTTTCTATGGAATGATGGGTGATACTGTTTGCTATTGATTTAAATAGAAGTACAAGAGAGTGATTGAAACTGTTGACAAGAAGGACAGAACATATTTCTGCCACTTTCAGCTGATACTCAAACGAAAAATTGTTTTCAGGGCAGCCCATTGCCCTTATATTCTCCACAAAATGCCTTGACCATATCAATTCAAGATAAAATTTTGCCAAATTAGCTATGTCAATGAAAATGAAGCGGACATAAATGCATAACTATATGAAGCTTTTAAGTTGAAAGAAAGGAAAACATTTAGTACAGTCAATATTGATGTAATACCTTTCCTATGTCCAGAAAGCATCAACTGTTCTATTATCCTTACCACTCCACCCCAGTCAGTACTTGAGTGTCAAGATTTAACTCATAGTAATTACTTATAGAAAATTAAGTTGAACTGGCCTGAAAGTTGAGAATGTAATTAACTGTCTTCTGAACCTGAAATTGTGCGGGAGATGTTTACTTAGTATCCCATAAGAGATTCCTTCTATATTAAACAAAAATTTTAGCTTTAGGCCTATACCAATTATTTTAATTAAGTAATTAACCATGTGTAGCTGCCAGAGAAGAGGTATGTGTAGGGGAAATAGGAATAAATATCCCTGAGTTAATAGTCTTGATGGTGAAAGCATGTTTTCCCCTCAAGGAAATTCAGTTCTGAAGGAGTTCCTGTGTATGTGCTGTTGAGTCACCCACTGATAATATAGATTGTCTCCTCTGTAGATCTCTGGTGAATTTAGGGAGCAGAGGTTCTTGGATCATTATGTCTGACTGAAGCTCGGGTATGCTGTATGACTGCTGTAGATACTTTTCTTCACATTTGCTTTGCTAAACTGGATCCAAGAAAAGGTCTCATCTGATACAAATTCAATTTGGAATAAATGAAGAAATCACTTGAGAGTTGATAACTGCAAAAATACCGAGAGGCAGCACAGTTTAAGAAGGTTTTTTTTCATGATTTCTAATACACACATATTCAACTTAGAAATGTGAACTTAGATGCAAATACACATTGCTTTTCATTATGTTAGCAACATTCATTTGACTGGTATTAGATGACTAAGGTAAAGTATATAAACTAATGCCACCATCATAAGTATTTTTAACAGGTTTTACAGAAAAGCAACATAAAAAAGAGATAAAGGAATTGTTTTCTGATATAAAGGTTACCAACCAGCTCGATGTGTTTGGTAAGACACAGTGTGTTACCCTATCAGTACTGATGCTTTTCTAATTGCTTAGGTTATTGAGGTTTACATTTAAGCACTGTCAGCCATACATGTAAGAGAGAGATGGTGAAACATGAGCAGACTGGTATACCCTGACTCAAATACTGTTCTTTTTCATAAGAAAATGATACTTATCAGAAATCAGGGGACTAAATTTTGTGTGTGTGCTGTGCAGCTGTGTTAAGAGTCAGTGTTACCTTCTTTAACGCTAAATGTAAGTTGTAAACAGGAGGGAAGAGAAGAAAAGAGTGAGAAAATAGTGCAGCCTTTGCTGGGATTCATTTAATTTTAACTGCTTCTTCTGCAGTTTTTATTTTATGATTAACTGTGATGGATTGTCCTAGTTGTTTTGTAAGGCACCTGACTCTGATATGTTAGCTGTTTCATTAACAGTGGAGAGTGAGTTCAAGCAAAGAGGGCTTGGAATGAGAGGAATGACCCCTATAGAGACTTTTGATGCTTGACCTACATAAAAAGATGATTAAAAAATAAGCAGACAAAGAAATAATGTGCCCTCCTTGAATGCATGTGTTCCCTTGCCAGTGTTAGGTAAGTGTCGCTGTCTACTGTCAGACACAGTGAAGGCTGCACGCAGATACCAGTGCCTGGCTGGTGCAAGAGGCCCCACATGGAGCTTCTTTTAATGTTCAGTGCTTAACATTAGAGATTTTTAAAGCTACCCTTGATGAAATGAAAATTACACAAGTATCTTAGAGTTAAGTATTCTGTCACTCTTCCTGCCAGTTTTCAAACAGTAATGGAGTACCAGAAGTGGTCTGTGGATTACTTTTTCCTCAAAAGACTATGTGTGCTCCAGGAATTAGGATACATATGATGAGAGAAATGGCTTGCTCTCTTAAAACTTTGAAACTTGAACATTACATGAATGGAAGACAAATTTAATTTACAAATACCACATGTGTCTGAGTGTGCTAAGTTTAACAGCTATGAAAACTCCTAGAAAAACAGATTCTTTTTCCTCTTTCCTAGCATAACAAGGGTATAAAATTCATGCCCCCTAGCTGTCAAAAATAAGTTGACAGAACTTCTGCTGTGCATGCAGTTATGATGGCAGTTTCTTGTCTGTCAAGACAGCTTAAGCTTCAGTGATAACTTAAATTGTCTGCAGAAGAGATTCTGTTGCAGTATCCTCAGTTTCCCCTGAAAGGTTTGACTTGAGCAGCTATGCTGCCACAGCTGTGTGCTTAAAGTTCAGTGTTAGTCCTAAGAGACCTTCACATAAGTTGTAAATCCCTTACATGTTTGCTGCTGTAGTAACTTACCAAATGGATTTAGTGTTTCCCTGGGTGTAAAAGCTAGTGCTTTGGGGACAGAGGTGTGAATTTTCTGTGCTCTAATACTGCTTTGCTTTCTTGATGATGTCTTTCCAGCAAAAGACAGCTATGAAGTGTTTGAGTGAATGGTTCACCATTATTTTTTTGGGTATATGTGCACACACATGCAAAGTAAATTCCATTTTCTCTGAAGATTTTAAAAAGGTGAAGTGATACTTCATGACACCATGAGGATCTGCAGGGAGTTGGTGTGTAAGAGCTGAGGGTCTGGACTTGAAAGTTTGTAGCATGTTTTACTTCTTTGCATAGAGAACACCTTAACTGGCTTTCATGCATCTGAAATGGAGGTGCAGGGTGAAGTAAACTTTTCCTTAGCTGCTATGTCAAAAAAAGGAGCAAGAGTGAACTTGGAAGCATCAGTATTGCCAGTGGTTTAATTGGTTCTGAAAGCTGTCAGCTTACAGCTAAGCCTGCCTGTCTGTGGATGGCTTAAAGAGTTCCGTAAGCCTGAAAGCACAAGTATGGTCAGACTTGAATAATTATTTCGATTCTGATATAGTCTTTATTTTGGTCAGTTTATAGGTGTTGGCCACTGAATAATTACCAATCAGTAATTATCAACATGTGGTACTTATTGATAGAACCCAAAATTAAGAGAAAGCTTTTTCTCTGTTGCAGTACATGAGCAATGTGGACTCATGGTGTAAAGCTTGTGGTGAGGTGGAGCTTCCCTCAGAGCTGCAAGATTTAGAGGATGCTATCCATCATCATCAAGGGATATATGAGCATATTACTTTGGCTTACTCTGAGGTAAGTTTCTTGTTTGTCTCTTTGGGTTGTTGAAAATGGTGTAATATTAAATTTGGATCATGAAGGGACATCACTTGTTGCATAGTGCATTAGTTGGAAATTCAAGTGCCAGGCTTCTTTTTTAATTTAGTATTCTGGACTTTGATACTACCATTCAAAAGTTAAGTGATAAGTCTTCCTCTTAATATTCGGAAAGAAATTTAAAAGTCGAGACATCGTACAAACAACTCGTACAGTATATACTAACTATGTTTTCATTCACATTTGTATACTACTACCTTTCAATAGCAGAATTACGCTATCCTTAAAACACTTCCTTGAAGGGAAGCTAGCTAGCTATTCTTTGGGAAAGTATTGTGCTGGCATGGATTGCTTTAAGTGTGTTTCAAAAATCCTGCTCTGAAATTGCCTCGCGAAAACGGCTTAACCATCAAAGGATGTCACTTGACAGGCTGTAAGATAATATACTTAGTTCTGCCATCCTTAAAGACACTGAAATGAGCCAAACACCTGTGTAGTCAGCATTCCTAAGATTAGCATATCCTGTGCTATTGCTCTAATCTTGGGTTCTGCATGCAATGAAGTAATATTTCTCAGTATTTCTAATGGTTATATTTACAACTTAAGATAAAATGCATATTCTAAAGGTGGCCTAGAAAGCAATGACTGAAGTTTCCGTTGTTCTTCAGATTTGGAGTTCTTTCAAGTGCTTTAGTTAATTAAAATGAGAAATCAATTACATATTGACTTCACTATTAGCTAACAAGCATTTTGTATATTTCCTGTTGAGCTTTTTGTGTTTTCTTTTGCCAGTGTTCTCAGCACAGGGTAAAACTGTTTTTGCTGTTAAATTAGACTGATTTTATTCTGTGTTAAATAGAGCAATTTCTATTCTCATGAAAGTTGCATAAAATTATGAATTTGATTAAATCATGGTAAAAAATGATCAGTGGCCACAGAATAGCTTAGTCTACCGTTTGCTCCCCCTTTTAAAAGGAGGTCATGTAGGATTGAATTAATGGGTGTGATTTATACATTACATTAAAGATGATACTACTGTCTCATGAACCAGCTCTGTTATGGCAAGTGGATTGTAAGTCCAGTCACATTTCATTTAGCAGTAAAGGAAGGTGAGATTAGTGCTGATGATCAGTCCTACTGTTAGTGTATCAAACCTGGGTTGGTTTTTTTTGAATACCTGCCATCTTAAAGGCCTGCATTCTCTGAGTCAGATGTTCAGAGTTCACAAGTGCTGTTCTTTTGTGTAAAATAAAGATCTCCCCATTCCTGATATCTTGCTCTGTCAACGGATCTAATAACATACTAAAGCACACCTCTGGTGATGAAACTTATGGTCTTACTGCACATACCTGTTTTAACTCATTCTTGAGAGCATGTTCAGTAGGAAGGTTTCTCTTCTTCATTATAAACTCTCTTCATTCAGAGGATCCCTTTGTAGAACAAGGAACGGAGACATAGCACATTTTTAGTACATTAATGTGAAGAGAGGCAATCTGGGGTGCATGCTGCATGAGAGTGCAGCAAGGGATAAGAAAGCTAGGGCTCTTCAGAATAATGATTTTAAAGCATTGAAGTTAAAATAGTGGGGTTTTTTTGGTTTTTTGGTTTGGGGTTTTTTTTTGATTTTTTTTTTTTTTAATCAGAGATGTGACTGGATTGGAGCCTGCTGTTAAGTGTAAATAAGTACTGTGGATTACCATGTTAAATATTGTTTGATCCTGGTGATGTGTAATAAAAATCAATTAGATGGGTAGATTATAGAATTGCTCTGGCAAACCTTGAAAATTTGTTTAGGATTTCAAAGCTGTAGCTTTTGACTTTGTAAGAGATTTTAACTAAATCTTCATTGACGCTAGTCAAAAAAAAGGGGGGGAACAAAAAAAAAAAAAAAAAGAAAAAAGAAAAGCCTCAAAACGCAACCAGTCAAAAAATCCCACATAAGATTATATGCCTTTCTTCTGATTTCAGGTCATTACTTTTCCCCATCTGGTAAAGCAATACCTTTGTCTTTAGCAACCAGAATTGGTACAGAAATAATAGTTGCGTGTACAAGTCATGTTCCTTCTCTGAATGGGAGGTTTTATTTTGCCTTATTTAAACACACGTTCCTTTTTGAAGATTGATGGAGTTGTCTTTCTGTGTAACGATATTACAGAACTATTGCTTATCCGTATTTCTTGTATGACTTCATTTCTGTTACAGCATGGAATTCCTTTAATTTTGTGATGAATGAACAGTGGTGGGGAGAAGAGAAAGAGGGGAACGCTGGAAATTACAAAGCTTTGTCGTTCCTTTTATTCCTTTTAGATTACAGTGTCTTGACAACATGACTTGATTGTGAAGTAGAAGACAGTAATTTTTAGAGTAAATGCTTTTAAGACTAGACAGTCTGATTTTACTGAGGGTAATTACTGTATATTACTAGAAAAGTAACTTACAAGCTTACAAGCTTAGATAACTTGTATGCTTGGAAATTAAAGAGCCATGCCTTAAATAAAGTTTACATATATAAATGAAGTTAGGTATCTTGCTGAAATCCTAAGATAGTCACATGCTGGGAAGGAAGAGAACTGTACTGTGTTAATTCCAAAGAAGAATTGTGCATGATCATGTTTGTAAAGCTAATAAACTAATCAGATCAAGGGGCTGTCACAATTAATTATTTTCCCCCCTGAATTTTGTGAACTCTGGATAGATAATTGAAGTCCATTATCTTGAAATATTTGAAAGACTTGTACTATATAACTGTCTTGAACATGGAAAAGAAAAATCATCATCATTATAACTGCTACGGACTGTAATTTCTTTGTTTTTTTGCTTTTTTTTTTTGCCTGACTTGACTTTATGGGAGCTACTTTTTCAAGCATCTTCATTCTCTGTGTTGATACTTATAAGAGAAATGGAGGAGCTTGAATTGGAATTGAGAAATAAACTCACTTGTAAACTAATTATTAGAAAATAATTTTTATTCAGATCTGTTTGACTGCTGAGCAGCAAATTTAAAATGTGCCTAGATTTGATGGAAGCTGTTGAAAATAGCCACTGGGGGAAGGTCTTGACAAACTTTCAGTTTCTGACATGGTGTTGATTTGGTGGATTCAGACTATTATTTATACTCTGTTCATGTTGTTTTGGATCGAACTTTCCTGCCTGTTAGATGAGCTATTAGGGAAGGTCTTTACAAATAGCTGTATGATACTGAATTGTAACAGTTTTCTGAGCTTCCTGCTAAATGTGACAGAATAAAACACCATGGGAAGTGCTTTCAACGGCCTTGGCAAGTGCTGAAGGTTAATAGTGACCAGATAAGATAGGATTATTGCTCTTTTTCTTATCTGAATATTTTTTGCTGTAGTTTGAATCAGAGAAGACAAGGATTAGAAATGACTCATGTTTCTTGTCAGCATCCGTAGTTACACGCATTTTGGAAAAGAGTATCTTTCTGTGCTGCATGAAAAGGTTTTAAGTGGTTTAATCAGGATTAAGTTTGCCATAACAACAGTCTGTCTTTGGTTTGCCAGTAACAGCAATAATTAAGAAGTTGTAATTGTCGGATCAAATCACATCCTAAGGTTATATCTGTTGGTCTAAGTGTATTCATCAAATTCATATTTACCTATAGAAAATAGCCTCTCTGTTCATTACTGCAAATGAAAAGAGATGTGTTCCTGGAAGGGTAACTCCAGGGAAATGCTTAATTTTAGGGCTTTGTTGACTACAGAAAGAGCAGAATTGTGCTTAATCTGTTTAAAGAAAACCAAACAGAACACTTTAAGGAAAACTGCTCTTCAGGTAACTGAAAAATAGAAATGTAGGCTGTTATGTAGGCTGCTACTTCTTAAAATTATCATCTTACATAGGGGGAGAAATATGTCATGTATTTTGTTGGTTGGTTTTTGGGGGGTTTTTTGTTTCCTATAACAGCTGCATGTCATCATGCCTGAAATAGAATATTCTTTAATGGTGCTTCCTGAGTTCTTAAAAACCTCTAAAATGGAGAGAATGGGTGGGAAATTAAGTAAGTCTAAGGCAAATCTTTGGCAAGACAAGTAATTCTTCATCCTTTCTGGTGGTCAGGTGAGCCAAGATGGAAAGTCACTGCTTGACAAACTTCAGAGACCTTTGACTCCTGGGAGTTCTGATTCCCTCACTGCTTCTGCCAACTACTCAAAAGCAGTTCATCATGTTCTGGATGTCATCCATGAAGTACTGCACCACCAGCGCCAACTGGAAAATATTTGGCAGCATCGAAAGGTCCGCTTGCACCAGCGGCTTCAGCTCTGTGTTTTTCAACAGGATGTTCAACAGGTAGGTTTTGTTTCATGTTGCCTAAATGCCTTTGTACTCTGTCAGCCTGAGATTTGAAGCTGATTGAATTGACAGGTGGGTTTTTGATTGCTAAACCACATGTTCTCTCATCTAACAATTTAATAGTTGCATGGGATTAACTAACTGATTCCATGTTCTGTGTGTTATCAGAGGTTATTGGCTGTTAAAAGAAGAAACTGTATTTGTAAGATAGCTCTACTTAAGGTTTGGGTTGTTTTTTTTTTTCTTTTAAATAAATTTGTTTAAGTAGATAAGATGGAAGAGATTTTCATTATAGGTGGCTGGTCTGAGCTTCTGCTGAAAGCTGACATTCACAGTGCAGGTAAAATTCTGGACTCAGTGTCAGAAAGATTTGTAAGAGTAACATGCAAAAAATAAGTGTTATTTTGTAACAAATTTTTAGTTTCAAATCCTCAACCATACTTAACCAACTTCATGGAGTTTCCTTAAAACCTGAGAGTAGTATGCTAAAGAGGCGTAAAAATGACAAATAAGATTACTTTCTGTCAGTGTAAAATTGTTAAAACTCTATTACTTAATTTTTGATGTAAAAAGAGATATAATGAAAGATAGGCAGTTACCCAGTTTCTCAAAACTGGTGCGATGAAGGATGCAGAAAGGTGTGAAAAGTGTTAGTTGGAAAAAAAAAAATGAATAAAGAAAGCAGAGTCAGTGTTATGACCAGTCAGAAGGGGTTATAGAGAACCAAACTGGAAACACTATTATACCATTGTATAACCCAGAGGCTGTTCATAAAGATAGTTACATAAACATTAGCTAATCAGGAGGGTCCAGTGTTGGTACTTGCATGAGTAGTCATTGAAGGGTATCTTTCAAAACTGATGAGGCACAGTCCACAAATTACCTCTTAAAAGGTTTCATAAGGAAACTTCAGAAGCTGAAACTAACACAGTGGTTTGCTTCTTGCAGGGAAAAATGTAGGCCCTGTCAGTGGCAGCCCAGTGCCAACAGGTGCAGAATAGATCTGGAACTTTCTTCTCTAGTTTGAATTCAATTCAAGTAGGACCTACTTAGGCAACCTAGGCCAAATAATCTCCTGAGATTATTTGCCAGAAAAGTTCTAGGCCTGTAAACCAGGCTGCCAACAGTATATTTACCAGGGGACGATGTTCATTAAAAGTTTCAGTCTTACTGTGCTGTTGCTGCTATTTGACTTTATTATCTTGGAAGTCATAAAATGTCTGTAGGTAATACTCATTTTCTGCTTCTCGGAGGGGAGGAGTTAGCTCTGAGACTGCCTTGTTCTTTGAAGTTGGCAAATAACCCTTTATTAGGCTAAAGTCATTGTAGAGTCACCACCAGGCTCTTCAGCAAGAAGCTGGATGTTCCTTCTCTGTATGAGACCTGCTAGCCCTTGGAACAGGTGCATTTAGCATCAAATACTCACAGGTTTGAAAACAACAAGGTAGACACCTTTACCTACTTTAACTTCCACTACCAAGAGTGTGTTATCCAAATCATAGAATAGTTAGTGTTGGAAAGGACCTTAAGATCATCTAGTTCCAACCCCCCTGCCATGGGCAGGAACACCTCCTACTAAACCATGCCACCCAAGGCTATGTCCAACCCGACCTTGAACACCGCCAGCGATGGAGCATTCACAACTTCCCTGGGCAACCCATTCCAGCGCCTCACCACCCTTACAATAAAGATTTATTCCTTATATCCAATCTAAACTTCCCCTGTTTAAGTTTGAACCTGTTACCCCTTGTCCTCTCACTACGGTCCCTAATGAAGAGTCCC